>CM051498.1:25111906-25139853 GCA_028031935.1 Paedocypris micromegethes | reverse complement strand
TTTTTTTTTTTTTTTATCAGTTTCCCATTGGTCCAGGCTCTGAGGGCCCTCTAGGGGCCATGGCAGGAATGGACCCAATGCATATGAACGGAGGTAGATATTATATTATGAAGCTTTTATACTATTATCAACGATGCCTTTTAAATATACTTTAATATAAACTACAAATGTATTCTAATTGAATCATATGTTGTTCTGTAGGTTCAGGAGATCTGGATGGAATTCCCAAGGTAAAATGCAATCCAAGTTTCTTCTTGTACGTACTTTATAAAATGGCTAACATGAGTTTTGTCTTCAGAATTCTCCCAACAACATGAGTGGCATGAGCAACCCCCCCGGGACCCCCAGAGACGAGGATGTTGGCGGCAGCTACCTTCACTCTTTCCAAAATGAAAACGTGAGTATCGCCTGGTTTGGTTTAAAGTCGGGCCATGCTTTAAATGGAAGAAAAAGTCATATTTAAAGTTTTTAACATTGATGGTTAATTGATGCAGTTATTGGAATTTCCTAAATAAAATCAATGTGCAGGATGTGCAGGAAAATTACACAGGGAAATTGAAACTTCAAATTCATTAATAAATATTTAATTATTAAATTACACTTTTGTTTACTGTAATTCATCACCTTGAATCCCAACAATTAGAACGTTCTGAAAAGGAATACACAGTATTTTTTGTCTTAATAGTTAGTTATCTTTTTGAACATAATTTCAGTTTCAGAAAAAATGAACAATTCCTAAACCAGTTTAAATTTTTTTTATATTGTTTTAATATTTCATTTTCATTAAATATAAGATCATATAAGTGATCTTATCCTAAGTGCACAGTCATACCAAAAATATCTTTCTGAAGTTTTTATTTTTTTATTTTTATTTTTTTAACCGTGTTTGTTTTTTTTTTTTTTCGACTTTACAGCAGTACTCTCCGTCGATGACCATGAGCGTCTGATGCCAGTTGGTTCAACCCATCCCGGACGCTCAGCGCGGGCCACCGACGACATACACAGAGTACATGTACAGGAAGCGGGGCGGGGCAGGGCGCGACAACCCTGCGTCTGACCAGACATGCAATATCCAAACCATTTTAGTTTGTTATTTTTTAAACTAGCTAGCGAATCGTTCCTCCCGCGATCAGGAAGATCCCCGTGTGACTCAAGCTCCCGGTTTTCCCATCTCATTAAGAAGCAAAGACTCCTGACATGATCACTGGATGCGGGCGTGTCTCGATCCCGCGCCACGCCCACGTTCAACTTCAGCATGGTTTACACGTACGAAACGTCCTCCGACTTTCTGACACTAAACTCTCATACGTGGCCTTGAATTCTGTGAATAATCGATTGCCTTTCGACGAGCAGTTGTTTTCCAGTCCAAACCATCGTTTCGACCTCTAGATGTTTCCGTCTTCAAGCATCGCGACGGTGTTTTGTTTTGTCGTTTTAGTTTTTTTTTTTTGTCTCTGCACTGATTTCATGTTCACCTTCTCTGGAACTCGAAAGCGGTGTCGAGTGTTCATCCAAGACTGATTGAGCTGGGATCCGGAACCCCTTCAATACTACCTACGAGACCACCGGCCTCTCTCACTTCCTCAGGCCAGCGACTGGACCGGAGCTTGCGATCTTTCGTCCTGCCTCGGTTTTGGCTCGGAAAATAACGGCTGCTGGATTTGAAGCCACGCCCCCTCTGGAGGAAGTCCCGCGCACGTCAGGTTTAAGTGTTTCCGACGTCATTGGCATTTAGAACGGTAACTTATTATATTTATACCAGTTTTACATTTTAGTAGTTGTTTTGCACCGTGCATCATTCTTTTAACTGTGGGCTAAATAGACTCGATTATATATGACTACTAAGTTATTTGGCTCCTGCCTGAACGCGAATGCTGAACAGGAACGTGGTGTTTGTGGACCTTTCAGTCTCCAGCTCTTTGCTTTAAGGGAAAAGGGAAAGCGCAATGTGAAATGTACTTTTAAAAAAACTGGTGTAATGATCATGATGTTCCTGAACTTCTTCACCTGAGGGCCAAGATCCAGCCATGTTGATTTCCATGTAAATCATTCTTCAAGTCAGTGAAACGATTTCAATGTAAGATAAAGTTGTTCCCAAATTGTCTCAGTTTTCGTTGTTCTTTTTTTGTGTCTCTTTTTCTCTTGTTTGTTCTGGGGATGTTTTACAGCTCTCGTCATTTGGATTAAGGGTTTGTGGTTGATTTCTAAAATTTTTGCCTGCGATGAGGTCATTGATGTTTAGATTTTAGGGCAGAGCTGATATGCAGCCCTTATGAAAATGTGCTATTGAATGGAAATAATTACATATACATATTGTATATTCTGTAATTACAATCCGAAAATGTCCAGAAAGACGACATCTGTAAGTGTGTTATTCATTGAAATTGCGTAAAAAAAAAAAAGATGTATTTTTTTTTTCCATTTATTTACATCCCAAATTATAAGATTCTACACATTTTTGCAATTCATATGCTGAAAAATCAAAGTTTGGGCATAGATTATAATAAATCTTAGCGGAAAACTGACGCTTTCTTCTCTTGCTTTGTTTTAACCGCTGTGACATTTAATAAATTTCTTTAAGAACTCCAACTCAAATGATCAAAATGTACAGTTTTCCAACGATTTAAATGGAAGCTTTTTATTTAAAACTGCTCACAATCATGTACAGTTGATGCCTGTATCGGAACAGATATGATTTCGCCTTGTTCCGTCTGGTTGGTGACTGACAACTGAGCAAGCGAGCGATCGGCTTACAGTTCCTCTGTAGGTTTAGCCTGTAAACGTCATGAGCAGTCGGCAGAATAACCACACCATCGGGAAACAAAACAGGCAATGCGCAAAATAAAATTCTACAATTGTAAAGAGTACAGATGCGAATATAAAGATGCTTCGGAATGAACGTGTGTTATAAGCATCGAGATACAGAGCAAACGTTGAACCTGCTTCTCACGATCCCACAAAAGCACTTATTTTATTTTCTCCAGAACGGTCCGAACCTCTTCAGGATCGTAACCCCACGGCCCAATGCCGCCCTGTCACAGAGAAGCAAAGAAAAACACGGGTTTGAGCTTGATAACACACTCAAGCAGCCAGAAATCCTTTGGCTCGTGCTCTTAGAACCTATTCATCCCGAACCTCGTGAAATCTCTTACGAGAGAAAGCGCTCTCAGGTGAAGGGTCACGGTTTCTCAAGTAATCTCAACACGTACCTGATAAACAACGTTCCCGCTCTGGAGGACGTAGAGTCGCTCAGGCAGGGCTCCGTATCTGCTGGCTGTGATGTTGCTCATCTGGTCCACCACCACGGGGCAGAGGGGGTCTTCTTCCACCAGGGTCCGGGCAGCAGACAACCTCTCCGCTAAACTTTTATGCGCCGAGATGTCGACATTATTATTAAAGGCCCAGGCATCTGTGAAAAAAATGAGAGATTGAGAGAAGCCTGTCGGGCTGAGATTCGAACCCACAACATTTTGGTTGCAGACTTTCTAACTAGGCCGTGACTGGCCATTTAAGCGCAGTTACATAAAGCCTTCACCTCATCTGAACTGGACTCTGAGCTGCAAATAGACACAAACGTGGTTTATATTAACCAGTGTTGCTCTTGTTTGTTGGCTTTTACCGGTGGCGTGCGCCTCGGCGATGTAAACCACCAGGAAATCCGCCACATTGCCGAAGTCCTTGACCAGCTGCTTGAGCTGGTCAAGCTTGTAGAGAAACGGGGGTCACGTGCAGCTTCCAAAACTCAGGACCAGCGGGCGATGACCTATGGAAAAAGGTCGCTTTTAATAATACAACACTTGAAAGTTTTTACTAAATGTACGCAATTTTTTTAAACAATTTACACTGAGATTTTAACAAAAATGACTGCTATAAAATATGTTTCATAATATTGAATCTTAAAAAAAATGTGTGCAAATTGTTATCCGATAATTTGAGTATATTGTGATGCTTTTTGTCCCAATTTCATGTGTAGAATTATGTATTGTGATGACAGTAGTTTGTCTATTTACAAATGTATTTAAAATAAAGTTCTGGCACATATAATTCAATATGTCTGCATGTATTTGAAATGCATGGTTGGTTTTTGAACCGTGCTGTAAATTACATTACCGTTATAGTATGTCTTTTCTTCGACTCAGTTTATCGTATTGTTCGTTATGTGTTGTTTTCTATCGCGATTGTTTTCGTTTCTAAATCTCATTTAAACAAGGCTGATTTCCAGTATAATAACAGAATCAACAGATGTTGGTTTTGTAATGATCAAAAGCAATCCCTGTACCTTTAAGATAGCGATGAAGGCTCGTCTCCCGCCCGTCCATGCTGACCACAGGCGTGTCCGGAGCGGCGTGTCCGACAAACGCCTCCAGGCCGAGCGAGCACCAGTTGACGGAGATCACCGTCTTAACGAAGGCCACGGAGAAGAACGACGGGCCCCAGTCTTCGTACTTGAACTTGGGATTCTGCGTCATCGTCGACCTTTCTCCGAGCTTTAGGTGGATCTTCCTCCCCAGAGCCGGGAAGAAAACACACAAGGTCTTCAGCGCGAGCATCTGCGTGATGCCCAACACTATCACCGCCAGCGCCGACACGTACACCAAAGTCCTTCTCAGAGCAAAGCCCAGCTTGCTTCCCATCTTGCGAGATGTTCACTGCTTCTGTTTGGTCGTCCGCACTACTGGTTTAAAACATTATGCAAGACTGGCAAAAACTAAGACGGGAGTTTTAGTACTTGAGGAGGGGAGTGGCTCAGTTCATTAATATTTAGTATGCTTTGCTGTAATTGGTGGCCACCAATTATGAAGAGCGTTCATAATGCTTTTATAAAACAGTTTGACTTGCGAAATGCGTACTAGTTGTAACTAGTATTTTGTTCCCGCCTAAACGGCTTTTTTACACGCATAGTTCAGCTGTCCGAGCCCAAAATGTTTTTATTTATGTACAAACTTTTATTTCGTTATCCCGCCACATCCGATTTATTGGTTGTGTTTTATACAGTATTCTTTTTTTTTTCTTTTAATAAAAATGGTTAACTATAGTTTAAAATCCGTAAAAGAAGACGCTTGCACACAATTTTACTTTAAATAATGCTTACCAGAAAAATACTGTATTTATTTTACACGTGTAATAGCACTAATGTCCTCTAGATGCCACCAATAGCACACTATACGACGTACCCCATGATTTATTGTCTCATGTTCTTACTTTAGGGCAATGTAAACTGTTAATTGAAAATACAAAATTTCAGGTATCATTTTAACGTCACGTTTTATGTGTATTTAATACACATTTATAGAAACGTTTAAACGATTCCGTTATTCGAGAAGCTCTATTTTGCTGTCTGCTTTGCATTATTCGTTTGTGACCACGAAGCAGATTTCGACCAACTTTACTTTTTACTGTTGAGCAATAGAATTCTAATAAACAATGCAGTAAAATCTGACTCAATTCGTTATTCTTTCGTACATTTCGTTTTGCTGTTGTACATTATCGTAAGTTTCACTATTCAGGCTCGATCTCCATTGGTCCGTCCCCTTTCAGATCTGCAATTTCATTGGCCAATAAAACTGTCACTCAGAGCCGCAACGCGTGTTTTGGTTTTGAGAATTGATGCTATAGAAAACTCATAAAATTACAGCTGAAACCGGAGAGAAGATGCGGTCGGCACGAACACATTTAGCAGCCTGTTGGACGCGGAGGTTGAGAGTCATCAGTCATTCAAAATCCTCTGTTTCCTGGGGAGGAAAACGGTATGTTTTGATTTAATTAAAATATTTACAATATGATACATATACAATACATACTTTATAGATATAATGTGTACGTATATACTATCGTTTATCGACATACATGTGTGTCTTCAACAGATTTGGTGATCTATAGGTTGACAGAACAATAAAGGATTACTTTTATTCGGGAAGTGATATGCACACTTGGAAGTCCGAGGTCCAGATGCAGAAGTCTGGTGCGCTTCTCAGGATGGTCCGGAACCAAACCGACTTCACCGAGTTGACTTTCTCCATGTTCAGCAGCAAATCCGACATCTGCCCTAAACGCGTCCCCGCTGACGGCGCCTCAAATCCCGCCTCGGACCTCAAGCGCCGCGCGCTGAACTGCGGCAAACCGTCCGGCTTCTCCATGTCACCTGGAGAAGGTGAGTAGATGAGATGTTGGCGCTTTTCGCTCGGTTTCTGTCACGTTTCCGGCGAGAATGGATTTGTGAAACTTTTTTTTCTGAGGTAAAATGCATCAAATCCGCCAAAAATCTGAGGAGGTAAAATCACAATTACTAGTCGGATTTATCAGTCGAGAAGTAATGACAAGTGTATTATCATGTGCTAAAGCAGATGAACGCAAATATGTTACGACTTAGGATAGTTTAGTTGAAAAGCTGTTTAATCTACATTATATGGAGAACCTACTATATGTATACATGTGGCAGAAATATTTTCACTTTGGTTTAAAACGGAACACGCTAATTTAAAGACGGTTTTGGACAAAATGTGAAAAAAATGTAAAAGAAAGCATATGCTGTATATAAAATACTGTATATACTTGTAAAAACCAAACATAGTCCTAAACCTAATCCATCATTACCGTAAATCCATTAAAAACAGGAATGAATGAATTCCCTGGCAGTCTCGATGGATCCCTACAGATGAAAACACTCAACGTCCCGTGATTGAAGGAAAGAGAAAACACTCATTCCTTTAATTGTTCCTTCATTTAGGCCCCTTGTTAAATGCACGGAACGGAACTTTCTTTTCATGCTCAAACTTTAGTTCCAGTAAACCATTAAACTGAGAAAAAAAAAATCTGGAGGCTTCTCTAGAGCTTTGTGAGGATCTTCATATTCTGCAAACATAAAGTTGTTAAGCAAAATGACAAAAGATCTTTGGAGATGCCTAAGATTTTGGAGGATTTTTCATAACCCTGCGTTCTCTGGCATCTCCAAGAAGCGTTAGTTAAATAAAGCAAGGCATTCTGCTGCTGGACTGCAGTTGTGTATGGTCAAACTCAAGTGTGTGACATGGACTGTAATTGTAATAGAGGTCGGTTGTAATCGATCTAGCCTCTGATGCCAGGGTGGGCCGCTCGCCCTGTTTAGATGATGCTTCTCTGGCGTGGGATTGCGGGGGCCGGGCACATTGACCGCTTGCTTCAGCTTATGATTATACAAATTTGACTTGTAGTAGTAATCATACCTTGTCAGCAGAGAGACTCCGAAGGGGTTGATTATGACTTTAGGCTGCCAAATGCAAACCAAATGTTTCTGAATGTGCCTCGGCATTTATGATGCCGGTTACCCAACCTGCTCCCGTCCTAACTCAAGTGAATCATTTCAGTGTCTGCAGGAATCAGATAATTAAATTTAAGGGTCTTGTGCAAGAGACGGCGGTGTGCGTACGAAAAGATTGGACTCGTAAAATAAACATTTATATGAATAAATACATGAATAATTATTAAAAAAATATATGTAAAAATGTATAAATATATATTTATATCTATACTGTATACACACACATACACACACCACACACACACACACACACTCCAAAAATGTATATTTAATATGTACATGTTGTAATTTCTTTTGATTTACGGTATATTTATATTTAAAAAAAAAATGTAAAAAATTATCAATCTGTTGTTGAGCTTTATATGATATTTTCTTATAAAATGTGATTTGAAATATCATTATCTATAAATCAAAGTTGGTCAAAGTTGGTAAAGTTGGTCAAAACAACACAGCAGCAGCAACAACAACAACAACAACAACAACAACAACAACAACAAAAATCAACTAAAGTCCCAAAAGGTTTCCTCCACTTGACTGTGTGTACATTAGCATGTTGATTGTGAATGTACATAAAAATAATAATACTATAATATACTATACATACTATACATACTAAAATATTACCGTTTACATGACATACAGTTACAATTACACTCAGATTTACTCACATGTTTAACCCAGTGTTCTGCTTCCCGCTGAGTCAGCGTATAAAACAATGAGCAAGTTATTCTGAAAGTACCGTAATCACTGTGTTTCCACTGTTGACCATAAAGTACATGAAGCCAGTATCTACAGCCCTGTAATATCACAATTATTTTCTGGAGTTCTGGGCTCCACAGGACATTTTATCTGGGATATACTTAGCTGTACTTGGACTTACCTTATGCTCAATTTTTAACTTTTATAAATGATTTTGTAGCATGTATAAAAAAACACAAACAAAATCCCTAGAACGGATTGGGTTTAGCAAGGAATTTTGTTCTGACTGGAGCTTTTCTTTACGTTTGGAGCTTGCATAGAGTCACAGCCTAAACTCAGTTTTTAACTTTAAAATACGTAGCTGTGCTGCATGTAAAAAAAAGAAAAAAAAGATTCCCATGCAGAAGTTTGATTTATAAGAAATTGGATCTTGGAACAAGTACCATTGGAACAAGGCTTTTCTGGAATTTATTTCGCGTTTTAGAGTCGTTTAGAGTCGGTCAAAGCTGAAACTTTAAACTGAATTTACAAAAAAGTACAACAAATTAAAATCCTAATTCATTTAAACCAGGCCTATTTTTTTCACTTTATAAAATAAAAATTCGAAAGTCAGTTGTTTAGCTTTGCCGCTAAATTGTCGCTTTAGCTCTAATTTGGTTTAGCTAAACCTAAAACTGATCTAAAAATTAAATAAAATCCAACCCTGCATTTGCGTTTAGAATATGTAATATAAACTACATAGGCCTATTTGGAACGTCATCTTTATTTTTAAGTTGCGTGCTAGTCGTTTAGCATCGCCGCTAAAACTCTCTATTAATATTTAAAGTGGTTTTTCTGCATGTGTAAACAAAAAAATTTCATAACTATTGTCTAGATCAACAAAAAAAAATAGGTTTTTATGGATTTCGCTTGATTACATTTTTTTGACAGTTTGCTTTGTTTAGCATCGCGCAGTCATGACGCCGCACACTTTTACCTCATCTCTCTTGTCTTCACCTTCCACACACACTCCATCAAAGTGTATTTGTGCTCACACTCCCACAAATACTTCTCAACAGGCCCACGCTTTTTTTGCGGAAGTCCTATGACATCAGAATGAGGCATCGAAAAAAAAACGTCCGCAAAAAAAAAAAACGTTGGCCAGTTGAGAAAAAAGTGTGTGATTGTCGCGTCTGTGGCCGAATCCGTTGATTCACAAAGGCCGGATGATGCATTTTCAGTGCGCTTGGGGTCTCGGTCTATGACATCACTTCGTAAAGCTTTAACAAGCCGACATTTTTCAGTGTCAGTCTGGGGTTTAAGAGCCAGCATGCTGTAATGGGACCTAGTGAATCATTTCTCCAAAGCAGATCTCTGGAGGAAACGTGTGAGTGTTGATTTAATTCCATTTGGCGAGGAGGGGTTTGGATTGGGAGAAGATGCGATGGATGGGGTCGCAGTGGGTTGAAGAATCTGCCTCGAGATAAAAAAGATCTGCGGTTTTGGGGGGGATTAAAGCGTGTAGCCATCCGTCATTATGGTTTGGTGTGATTGTAATATTTTCTTTAAACCGACTGTAAAACCTCAATGTACTTAATCACTCCCGAGGTTAAACATTTAGACGCTGGCGTGCTTTATTATCGGTCCGATTATCACAATTTGGGCTTTTTATGGCATGGATGATGTCATGTTTTGCGTTATTTATGCATGTGGGATGCAAAACGGCAAAGTTCTGCATTTTCTAACTCAGCCTTTTCTGTCTGAGCAAAAATGATGATCTGGTTTGAATAAGTGTCGAAATTTCTCCGGAATACCAGAGGAAATGTGCCGTGGATTTGGGCTTAAATGGAGGAAAAGCGAAATTGGCTCCGACGTGTCATCATAAAGTGTATTTTTAGCTTGGACCGTGGCTTGGGAATGGCTCATGAAAATGCGCATACACTCCGCAGCCTCTGGCTTTTTGATACAGAGCTGGAATTCCTGTCTTGTGTGAAATGGATCTGATTGTTTTGCCTGCCCGTCTTTTTTCCACCCGACTCCGTGCTGAGATGAAGGGGCTTCTCGCACTCTAACCGCACGTCTGCCCGGCCCGAGTCCTGTGAGTGCGACGTGCACGTGGTGGGTTTTTCGATTTACATTTCCACAGTGGCACTTGCTGTTCTTGGCATCGCTCTCGTGTGCTTCATCAAAGAAAAATCTGTTCCGCTGGGAGAGGATGTAAGGGCGACGGGTACTGAGATGGCGGGATGGTCGTAGCCCCTGTTGTCCCACGTGGAGGTGCGTTTCAGTCTGAGGTTGATGTAGAGGTAAAGGTGACTGGGTTTTCTCCTTGGTCTTTAATGGAACATGAATGTGAATACTTCATTCAATGGAATGCTCCTTTGGGGACTTTTATTATGAAAAACTTTATACAGTATTAATAAAAAAAATTTTTTAGCAAGCATAAGCATGATAGATTCCCGGGGATTAGCGATTGGCCAACCTAACACAAAACCTCTAGTTTGGGGATCACCAACAGGCGGCCCACGGGCCAAATCCGGCCTGTGAAGGTTTTAGATGTGGTGGCTTTTTATTTCTATTTTCACAGACTTGTTTAGTTATTTAGTCAATTTGGAGAACTGGACGCAAGTAGTGGAATGACTTTTAATTGGAGATGACCGGGTTGAACAACACATTTTGAAAAAGTTTTCCACCAGACTTTATGCTGAAGTGTCACCAGCGAACTTTTTCCAAAAACACCTTTGTCATCAAACTTTCTACGTGATGAAGAGCAAAACCTGGGCCATGGTCTGGCATCACAGACCATCATCTTCTGAAGAATCAATGTGAATGATCTAAATCTAAAGTTAAACTTTCTGAAACTCAACAAGTCAAGTTGTTTTTTTTTTTTAAAGTCAAGTTTGGCCCTTATTATGAATATTGGGTGCCACATGGTGGGCATCATGAGCTTATTCTGAGGATACAGTAATGGTGTCTGGCCTATAAGACCCTCTTCTTCTCACTCTGCCAATCTCAAGCTCGTCAGTGTTCCGCTCAGCCGGCGAATGCGCAAACACCACGCGCCATTTTATTCCTTCATTAGCGCGGAGCCGAAGTCGTTCCAGTGGGCACAGCTACATCCTCCGCGCGGTGCCAGGAAGCCGCCACGGGGCAGTGCCCAAGCAGCCTGCGATCGGATTGGCTGAAATGACCCTGGAGGGCCATGAACTACATTATAAAGTCTAATAGTGCAGTTTATTTACTTTATTACGGCGGTTAATAAAGCGCAGGAATCTGGAAGAAATAAGTGATCTGCTCCGCTCGTGATCCAACACCCGCCGAGTGTAATATTACGCCCCACTCCGGGAGTTCTGACGGCTAATAACCCGACGTGGGCACGAAGGCAGATTGTTTGGAATGAAAACACGTGGGTTTTTATGGACGGATCTGGATGGTGTGATGGGAGCCGTTGGTCTTTACAGACTCCGACGGCTGTAAATCTCGCACCGTGATTTGTGCGCGATGACGGTCGAGAGCTTGTCGGGAATTTCAGTTGTTGTCTTTTCCGCGTTCGTGTCTGGCTACGTTCCTCGCCGTCCGCGCCACGCGCAGAAACAACATTTCATCACCATCTGCGCGTGTCAAGTAAACCTGACCCTTCCGCAGTTCAAAGGCCAAAACAATGAAGTGACAGACACTTAATGTATCTTCAGCCACCAGGAGGCCGTAAAATAGCGTCTGGCCACTTCTCGCCTGTTTTCTTTTTTACGCAAACGTTAGCCGGAATGCTTTAATAGCCAAACTCATCGGCCTGACGCAGTTTGTCCCGTGTCGTCCGGCTCTCTGCTTCCTGTTTCCGCCGGATTAGCCGGACGGGAGACTAGCTCAGAGCGAGGTTAGAAGAACAGGGCGCGTTATTAAACTGGCCTGGGTCAGACATCGCCGCCTCATCTCCATCACGGCTCGGGGCTGTTTACTCGGATTTGAAGAAGAAATTGAAATCAGCGGTTTTGTCAGGTTAATATTGGGAGAAATAGATGGCGGACGGCGATAAGCGGACACAATTTCCCACGGAGGGGACGCTCTGATTTAGCCTCGTCCTGATCTCTTGTTTTTTTCGCAGCATGGGAATTTGTTAGTAAAATATTGCGGCTTCTTGTTCTCGAACCGTTTTCCCCGTCTGAAAGTATGTTTGTGGAATACATAGGACTGAAGGTGTAGAGATGGTGATGTGTGTCTGCTGGAGGAGACTGGAGAGCTCTGGTCTGTTTTCTCCCTTAGATGTTTGTCTCTTATTCAGAAAATGGAAATAAGCTACATTGATTTGTCCATCATGTCACTATGTAGATCAGAATCTGACAGGTATTTCTTTCTTTCTCTCTCTCTCTCTCTCTCTCTCTCTCTCTCTCTCTCTCTCACTCAGATACTTTCACTGTTTCTCTCTCACTTACATTCTCTCTCTCTTTCTGTCTCACTCACTTTCTCTCTGTCTGACTTTCTCTTTCTCACTCACTCTCTCAATTTCTTTCTCTCTGTCTTTCTCTTTTTCACCCACTCACTCACTCACTCACTCACTCTCTTTCTCTTTGTCTTTCTCTTTTTCACTCACTCAATTTCTTTTTCTGTCCTTCTCAATCCCTCACTCACTCTCTCACTCACTTTCTCTCTGTCCCGCTCCCTGTCTCTCTCACTCTCTCTTACTCACACACAGACTTTCTCTCCTCTTCTTTCTTTTTGTCTCCATCTCTCAATTTTTCTCTGTTTGTGCCTATTGTTCACTTTCTGTTTCTCTTTTTGAGTCTCTATTTTCTCTCTTTCTCTATACGGTATCTCTCTTTCTCTTACTTCTTTTCCATTCTCTCTCTCTCTTTCCATTTCTCTTTTTTTCCTTTTCATTAATGTCCGTTGTTCCATGTCTGTCATTTTCTTTTTCTTTCTCTCTTTTCCTCTGTCACTCACTTGTTCTCATTCTTGCTCTGTCTCTATAACTTAAAAGAGTTTTTTTGCAGAGTCATAGACATTAGATGTCATTTCCTATTCAATCAACAAATAAATAAATAACTTTGCATCTTTAAGGGAAAACGTACCATGTTTAAAACCATTACTACAAGTTTTCAATTACGATAAGTCAATCCATTAATTCGCGCCACGGTAGAATTTTACGGACTTAGAAGTGATAAAGCAATCGTGTGCAAACAGAGACGGACTCAGAAACATGGCAGGTTGTTCAGTCGAACACTGTGAACTACAGTCCACATAAAGCTCTTGAGAAATGGCAGC
The DNA here is from genome assembly GCA_028031935.1 of Paedocypris micromegethes. NCBI lineage: Eukaryota > Metazoa > Chordata > Actinopteri > Cypriniformes > Paedocypris > Paedocypris micromegethes. The sequence continues at coordinate 25,126,619 of CM051498.1, read as the reverse complement.
GATTGTAAGAAAACAGATCATGAGAGAGAGGCTAACGTGTGATGGAATGTGAGGAATGAACGTTGACTTCAGCTTTTCACTATTTGCTCTGAGTTTGCTGAGTTATCATCTACCACAACTATTTCCTCCTTTATTTCTCTCAAAGTTCTGACCACAATCTGACAGATGAGTTTTCCAGGGCTTGGGCCGTGCCAGACGCTCCAGACTGTGTGTGTGTGTGTGTGTGTGTGTACGAGAGCAAATGTTTTTCACTCATTTAACTGCACTGATTGGAGAAGCACACAAACAGAACAAAATGTAAAGTCGACGGTTGCCATTTTTGAGTTTGCTCAACTTTTATGGTTTGTTTTCAAACAATATAGTGGTTCCCCAAATTAAGAATGAATTCGAGCCGAAAGTCGTTTTGAGCTGTAATTCACATGTAAAACATCTAATTTGGCCTTGACAAATATTTTTTGTAAATTATAAAATATTGGTAATAAATGTAGTAAAAACATAGCAGTTGTTTAGTTTGCCCTTTCGCAGATATTTATAAAATTACAGTACATAATGATTTACGGACAATCTCACATGAACGGTTATCGCCATATGGAAATGATGTCATGCAAATCCCTGAAGAGAAAAAAAAACATTGCCATTCTGGGAGAATACAAGCTTATTTTATAATTTGGAAGCAAGATCTCTGAAACGAACAAGTGTTTTTGTTGTTTTTTGTCTATTTGACGTGCAACGGAGATTGCATGTCTGGACTTTCATCTCAATGTATGGAAGCGTTAAGAAAAAGACACGCTCATCGTACTCACATTCATTACTCAAGTAGAAGTACAGTTTTAGACGACAGTTTTATTCAGAACATATTTTAACAGACGTTTTTAAGAATGCTTTACCACCAAGGGTTTCATAATTTGTAACAGAAATCAAGATGAAAGATCTAATTTTTAGAAGTTCTATTGATATACTGTATTGTGTCTATTACTGTTCTCTGTCTTTGCGGAGAAAGAAAACCCCAAAACAAAAATAAACGTGAAGCATTTTCGTTTGTTTCTTAGAAATTTACATTTGATATTTTTGGCACTAATCCGATTCCATAAAAATGTAAACAAGAACCACATTGCCATTAAAATAGCCCTTGGTGCCAAGATGCTGTAAAATAAACATAAAAATAAATCATAACCGGATGGCGCAATTTATCTAGATGTTTTTTTTCGATCGATGACAAACCAAAAACTAACCAAAGTGAAATTACAGTAACGCGGCTATTTTTAAAGTGCAATGAGTAGAAAGTACAGATATTTGCGTTCAAATAGAAGAAGTAAAAAATATGCAAAAGCATAATTACCGTACACAAGTGAGGTATAATTAAGCCACAAATCTACTTAAGTAACTAAGTATATCTACTTAATTAGTGTAAGAAGCGAGTTACTGAAAGGTTTTGACTTCACTTGTTCTGTCCTGACTATTTCAGTAAACCCGCAGCCTGACTAAAGGAATGGCATATTTCCGTACAGTGCGGAACTGAGAATGGGACGTGTTCTCGGAGAGCTGGAGGTCACGGGGTCGCGCGTCTGTAAGTGACAGAGCGGGGAATGTGTGCTGAGCGCGTCTGTTATGCGTAAAGATCACGTCTCGTCTGCGTGTGTTTCTCATTGAAGCGACACACACTGGCGGGTCGTATGGATATGTAAAGGCTGTGCGTGTACGTTCGGATGTATATTACCGGCTCATGTGTTTCTAGATATCTCTGTGGAAAGGAAAACAATCTCGGCGTAATCAGAACCAGGTCGAGCTGTTGTCTCGGCCTGGCCTGACATTTACGGCCTTCCGTTGGCTCCATAAGCGCTCTTTACAGCCGGGTCGCTCCGTGAAGCAGCACGTCGTCGTATAACTGATTTGCTGGCGTACCCAAATCTACACGTAAAGCAACGCCTGCTTTCACAAGGCTCCAATTTAAAGCAAAAAAAGGCCAAAATCGACCTGCCACAAGCATCAGGCGTATATCACTCATCGGTTCTGATAAGATCATTCCGGTTTGGAGTGATTTTTTTGGCTTTTAGTTTATTTGATTCCTATATTAAAAGGCCCATGTTGCCCAACAGCGCTAAAAACAGCAGATCAAGCGGGTTTTTTTTTTGCTGTGAATGACCTAACGGATTTGCTATCCTAACAAATGGAATGAAATAAGACAGTAGAAAGCCCTGACAGCCAGGTGCTCTGGACTTGGCCAGTGGTTCTGGTTCTCTGGCCAGCTGGAAATCCAGTCCCAGAATTTATCGGCACCTTTTTCCCTTGACAAATTATTTTATTGTTCTCGCACAGTTGGTCCGCATTAATTTTTTTGGCTAATAATTGGACGAGGCGGCGCAATCTCGCTGTGTTTCCCTGTGAACAGACCCGGAGCGGTTCTGTTCCCGCGATGACAAGGCACATTTTCCCGCAATAGATTGCACATTAAATACAGAATTCTTCCCTGTGGAACGTCAATAGAGACGTGCCGTTAAATCAACATTTCCAAATCGCACACGGCGGCAATTTGGACCCATTTTCGGTTTTGATTGCAGACCAATCAGAATCTCTCAAACTGTTATTACACAATTATTAAATTGCAAAATCATTTTCAGTTTCATCCATTTCTGGGTCACTGGGACTTTCAGCCAATTCCAGAAGCTCTGGGGCGGGACATACCAATGGCCATCCAATCACAGAGCAGGCACATCTCACACCTGGGACTTTCCAATCTCCTGAACGATTTGGACTTTCGGATCAAACTGGAGACCTGGAGGAAACCAACGAAACTTGACTCAAATAGAACGTGGGCCTCCTAATTTAAAACCAAATGTCCTTAAAAATACTTGTTCCTATCGCACAACGCTAATGCAAAACCAAGATGCAATAGTCACATGGCAAAGGTTTGTGTTCCCAAACCAGGATGAAGATGTTCAGCGTTCTGGACTCCAGCTGACCCGAGCACAGTAGACGAGAGCCGCGCTGCTAATCTTTTACAAATGCTGCTAGTCTCCAAGACCAGGTTTCTCCGAGATGACCAAGTCAAAACAGCCTCTGTTTCTCAATGAGCCTCGGTCAAAAATATGTCTGAATCAAACAGTGACTAACGTGTACCGTGTGTCCCGCGAACAAACGCGCTGCGCCGGAGACGTTTGGCGGAGGCTCTGGTTTCTCTTTAAAGTCCACACACTTTCTTTCAAGGGTCTCGGGGAATGGAGACAGTCGACTGAACCGAGAACTGTAATGCCACAACAAATCAAGCGTTCGCCGCGATTGATGCTGACGGCGATTCTCTTTGTCGCAAGGATAATTTCACAATGGATAATAAAATATATACAATTCACGCGAATATAAGCGCCCCACGAATATAAGCACCCCACTGATTTTTCAGGCACAAAATAAACATTTGTTTGACATTTCTGGTTAAATTCTATTATTTGTCTCTTAAAAACACAAGTTTTTCTTTTTAATGTGACTCGAACATGTGATTGTTCCGAAATATGGAAAAATGGGCGGTTTTACTTACGCGCATATTTGACATTGGCAATTTTAAGCACACCCCAAGTTTACATTCACATACACACAATATATCATAATAATAGACTTTCAGACTTGAATAATGTCACTTCAGTAAAGCTCAAGTTCTAGACAGTCTCTTACAGTGTGGAGTGTGCAGCTTCCTGGTGCTTGTGTGGGTTTCTCCGGTTTCCTCCCACAGTTCATGTGGTGATTGGCCACCCAACCTAGGAGGTGTGTCCTGTCTTCAGGCCCAGAATTGCTGGGATTGGCTCCAGCTCCCCGTGACCTTGAAATGGAAAAGCTGTTCAGATAAGGAATGGATGGCTAAGAAGATAAACGAGTCAGAGCTATTTTAGGTGAATTTTGAGCAAAATGCAAAAATATTCAAATAATATTAAGTATAGAATGCTCAAAAAAAGCAGTTGGTTTTCAAGAAAAAAATGTTCTTATATCTTACAAACGTTTTGTAAAATGTCCAACTTTTCATGTAAGTACATTTGGGACGGAAGCACATGGTGGTTTGTTCGTTTCTTGCATGACTTCTCTTCTCAAACTCGGAGTCTTATGTTGTGTTTTGACATCCAGACTCGGTGTTGGTGAGATGATGATGTATTTTTAAGTTAATTCCTTTTTTATTTAAACTTTGCATGCCTGGTCTTGTTCCAAGCCACTCGTTGCGTTGTGTTTTATTGCTGGTGTTGGTGCTTTCACTACATCTTCTGATTGTCTTGCTGGAATCGACTCTTTCCGATGGACTTGTCTTGAGTGAGAAATGAAAGGTTCCTTTTTTGAGGATGTGCCTAATGGATGAAGAATGCAGGGAAACTGGGAAAGGAGTGTGTCATCGCTTTTGGAGTGACGCAGTTCGCTCTATGTGATTGTTGTGAAGTTTCCGAGGATTAAATGTTCAAAATTGTTCTGGTGATGTGAAAGGTTGAATCTAGGAGGATTTTAGTTTTTTTTTTTTTTGAGTCTCATATCACACGCTGTTCACTGCTTTTCCAAGAATAGATGTATTAGAGACGGATACTGAAATTTTCTTTTGGTCAAATGTAATCAATACATATAGACATTTAAGCAATGTTTTGGTCACATGATTATAACTATAGATATGTCTACAAATTTGAAACAGATACAAGAAGAAGAACACAACAATGGCGACTATCGACTTGTCCGAAACATGAGTGGTTGGTGGGTAAATTTTTTTTATTTGAAGCACGAGCAAAATTGAGATATGAGCGTGAGAGGTGAGATTGACGTCACAGTGCCCCTAGCGTCAAACACATGTACTCGTTCCTCACAGATTTGTCTGGCTTGCGTTTTTGATTTGTTTAGTTATTTTTTGAAGTTTTAAAACACCAGCCAAAGAAGTTACGATCATTTTAAATCACAAGACTGTCGGCAAAATGTGTCATTTTGAAATGGATTGTTTGACGATTTGAAGCAAAAAAAACAGATATGGCGTTTTGATGGTTGGAACGGATTTTAATTATCTTCAAGGTGCAAAAAGAACAATCGAGAGACAAACTCAAAAACAAATGAATTAAACTCGCAAGTCAAGTTCAAGTGAGTTTGCCAATATGGCCACTAGGGACCATATCGAAATGCACAAGCTGTGGCTTTACCATCCAGTGAAGTTACACACACACAGGGAAGTGACACATAAATCCGGAGCAGCCCAAGCCGTGGTGTCCGTAGGTCAGTCTTACTTAAGGGTGGCTTTGTCGTAATTTGTTGTAAGTCCACATCTTTGTCGTAATTTGTCGTTGGAAGTGCTGATGGTCATTGCTGACTTGACCACTAGCTTTGTTTGAAATCAGGAGGTTTGTGGATCCTGGAGATGCCGGTGTTCTACAAGCCTCCAGAGTTCAGTAACTGGCTACTGTACCAAATCATTAGAGCTCCTACACCATTAGCTGCCAAAACTCACTCATTTAGGAGTACGTAAAAGTCCTGAAGAGCCCACCACGGACCCCTTTTCAAGCATGTTTATGTTAGCAGTGATGTAAAACGGCAAGAATTCTTATTTCGCATCAAATATTGCTTAAAAAAAAACACATTTGAGGGTTTTTCTCCCTCTTTGCAAAGGAAACATATTTGCATTTCAAAGCAGAGTGAACTGAAAAACAAACTCTTTATGGGTTTGGAGGCCGTTTCGGAAAGAGGCAGGATCGAAATGAATATGATTTACAGTCGCATAAGCGCGCAACTCACTGGAAACGTGTGAAAGCGGCGGCGAAGGTTAAGGCGAACGAGAAGTGCCACCGAGAAGCCGTTTAAGATGCATTAGAAGGCCGCAGGTCTGGATAAGGAATCGGAGCGTGAAGTTGTTAGTCGAGCCATAACTTCTGCGGCGATGACGTTGCGGGCCACATGCAGCGAAGTAAAAAATGTCTATCAGCCGCGCAGAGAAAACATCAGGGCCTCCGTCCCGCCGAACGCGGTGAATAGCTCGGCTCTTAAACCCCTCAGCTGGATATGTCTGCATAAATACCTCTTTATTTACCACCTTCCCGGTCCGACCCTATCAATGTGGCCAGATTGAGAAGAACTTCCATTAAATTCACCACAAGATGCCCGGTGTTCTTTTTAGGGGGGGTCCTGTAGCCCCCATTTCTCAAACCGTGTTATTGCTGAGCGGGGGCTCCTGTGCTGACGGACGTCCTCGCTTCTTCTCTCCTCACTGGGGAGTTTGTATTGTGGCGTCTGCTTTTGATGTGATGATGTATATTGTCTTGTGATGTGTCTCCTCTCGGGTTACGAGGGGCCTGAGATGGTTTGGGGGGTCTTTTGGCGAGCGAGGACTATACCGCACACAACAAAAAGAGTTGCATTGTTTGGCCCACTTCCGTTTCCAGATCTGCACTTTGAAACTCTACACAGGCTGAGGGCGAAGGAATAACACAGGCCTCCGCGCTGGTGGGTTCTGGGAATATGAGGTTTATGACAGGGTCACCCGCTGCTGTCTTTTAAGTGTGCTAGAGAGTGCTAGGTGTGCTGGCGTTCCACACGTGATAATTAAAATTGTGATATATTTGAAAATTATGTTTTTTTTTATTATACACTTTTTTTAAAATAATTTCTTTACATATTAAATATTGTAAAATAATATTAAATGTTTTACTCTTAAAAAAATGAAATGTTGTAGAGTATGAACTTAAATGTATTTAGTATTAATTAAACAATTAATTAATTAAACAAAACTTTCGCCTCAGGCCCAGAGTTGCTGTGATTGGCTCCAGCTTGGTGACCAAGAAATGACATAAGAGGTAAAAAACGGATAGATGGACAAACTAATAATTTAAATTAGACAATGACAATCAATACAAGTTTAAAGATTTTGCACATATATTTTTTATTGAAAAAATGAAAATAAACTAATTTCATAATTTTGTTATATTTCAGAAATTACTAGCACATAAAATATAATAAATATATATATACTTTGTATATATACGTATATAATTCAGTTTTTATAGTGCTACATGTTATGAAACAAGAACCAAAACCTTTTGCACAGAAGCAACGAAAAATGTGAAGAGATCCAGAAATATCTAGATGAAAAATAAGACAATAAAAAATGAAAGATTAAGCTCAATAAATCTCCGGGAGTAAATAAATACCAGGAATGAGTGGCTATGTTATATTACGCTGTAATATATTCACTTTTATTTAGTAACTTTTCAACTCTGTTGCAATATTCATATTAGAGAAGATCAGGACTCAGCGGGACTTAACTCTGACAGTGATATTTATTAGTGGAGTAAGTTTGTTTGGCTTGAGTTTCTCTTTTGTTCTCCGTGGCCTGAAGCCCGAAGCAGCCGTTGCCGTGACGCTGTACGCAGCTTTGATAGCGACGAGTACGTTTAGCATTGCGTCGGGAAGCGAAGCGCGGCCAGCTCCATCATCTGCTGTGAATTTGCAGATAACATTTGTTTGGAGATATCAGCGCGGATTATGTTCTTGCTTCGGCTCGGACGGGTCAGCGCGGCCCATTATAGCGGAAAGACATGAGGCTCGAAGCAGGAAACTTGAAACAAGACGAATAATTAGATCAAAATAAAAAGCTTTTCCTCCTCAGTCCCTGTTGTCAAAGCTAATCTGGACTGTTTAAAAAAACAAGCAATTAAAATGTCCGCGGGAAACAGAACGAACAGATCTACGTGTTAAGCCAAGGCAATTCCTGATCACAGAGTCTAGCGCTAAGGTTTCATCTCGCTCTTCTCCAGAGGCAATGAAGCTCAAACGATTATGTGCAGAACGGCTTCGGAAGTCTTGTTCTACAGAAAACGTCCATCATTTTACCGCTATCAATGCAAACGAAGGCTAATTCAATTGTAGGCTAATTTGTTTGGTTGTAACCGTCTGTTTGACTATTCAATGACACAATTATTTTAAAGAACTCAAGTTGTTCATTCATAAAGGTCCTTTTAATTTTAACAGCCTGTTGTTGTTTTTTTTTTAGCAAACTAGGCCTCGGACAAGAATTAGCATAACGGAAGATGATTGCTCGACGCTTTCCTGTTTTGTGGTCACCGTCACTTCAGTGGAACTTCCTACCATCTGCGTTCAATCAGATTCTCTCGCAGATTCAGTCGCTTGTAAATATTGGACGCAGATTAAAAGAAAAGGCTAATTCCGTTGTGTACTGTTGGAGTTTCTTGGCCACCGGCAGTGGATTATCGTGAATGGCGTGGTGGCTAATTTCCCTGTTACTTTCAGTCAGCGAAGATCATCACGACGGCTATGCGTGTATAGTAAAGCTGTTGGTTTATTACAGGTGGCGTGCGGCCTGCTGACCATTAGCCGTCATAGCTTAGGAATGCTGCTAAATATTACCCTGCGCTCCCAGAACTCGGCCATGAAAAGTTGGACAACGTTCAGCTATTTCAACTCTAATCACGACGGCGGGTTTTCACAATACGGATTACGCGAGAACGGTGCTATTAAGACGTGACCCTGACAGCGCAATTTAGCGCGAACAGTGTTGGGTGTAGAGCGTTACTGTAATTAAATTACTTTTTCAGTGAAAAAGTAAAGTAACAAATTACTGTTCATTTTTAAGTAATTTAATTACGGTTAGATGATGATGAACACCACAAAGATGATGAACACCGCAAAACTCCTGCTGAGCGGCTGAACTTGATTGAACAACAGCAGAAAGAATCTGAAAGTGTCTGAAGCTTAATTCAACGATTGCAGGCAACTTTGTGGTAAAGACGCTGTCTCGCAGAATCGCGTCTTATAGCCGCTGTTCTGAAAATTGTTCCTACATCTCAGAAGTTCCTACATTGCGCGCTGAGCATGCACGTTAGAACATACGTCACCGCTCAGCTGTTCTTAGCTAGCACGTGCGCATGCGCGTTAGAACATACGTCACTGCTCAGCTGTTCTTAACCATCGCGCTGCGCGTGCGCGTTAAAACTACGTGCTAAAACTTTCTACTTTCCGCGCTACATTAGCGTTAAAAAGTTCGTTATATCTATCGTTTCTTCTCCTACTTGATTGTACAAACATTCTGTACTTTAGTTGTATGTACTTTTGATATTGTAGCGTTGGATCAATGAATAAACATAAACGCACTAAATGAACACGGACACTTATAACAGTACACAAGATATTTGTAACATGTTACTATATTTTGCAGTTATTTATATTAGTATTCCGTTTTGACGTGGTTTAACGTGCTTGCGCAGGGCGCTAGCTAGGAACAGCTGATCAGTGACGTCAGTGTAGGAACTTCTGAGCTGTAGGAGGAATTTTCAGAACACCGCATTTATTGTTGCAGAATATATTTTGTTTCTCCGGAATTTTCTTACATACGGATTACTTTATTAATTATAGACTGTTTTATAGAATGTAATTAAGATGATTCTGAAAGCTAAAAGGCTCAGCTATTTCATGTTTTATTGGTATGTTTTAAAATTATTTATTCTTTGAAGGTTTATTAGGATTATTAAAAAGTAATTGGTTAAGTTACTTATTCAGTAATTACGTTACTTTTCAGACACAGTAATTATAACAGTAATTTAATTACAAAATTGTAAAGTAATTAGTAATTCGTTACTTTTTTAAAGTAACACTGAGCGCGAATGTATATTTTGCAAATCGAATTAATTTCGCAATTAGCTTAACAGGGCGCCGGGCACGCTTAATGAATATGTATGACTTCATTAGGCGAAGAGAAAAACGCAGGTTATTTTTTATTCCCGATTCAGAAGTCGTTTTGTCGCTATGGATTTAAATGCGCCCGACGCTTGACGCAGCAGCGCACGTGTTTGCGTAAGACCGGCGTCGTTCACGCGCACCGCGTAACGCAACCCGCACAGTTTCACCGCGGCGGTATCACAAGACCCCTGAGATCCGGAGAGTTCTTGTGCTTTTACACAGCCCCAAAGAGCCGTCAGGATGCTATAAAAGCCCGAACAGCAGCCCGCGAGCAGCCGCCTCCAGTCGTAATGTTCACGCTGTATGCTTTTACTGCACAAGACGCAAGAATGCGCCGCGACCCTGACGCGTCACGCGCGCGCTCCTCGCCCTCGACCCCCGGCTGAAGCTCAGTTCAGTCGACCCGACGTCAAATTGTTTCCAGGAACCTCATCCTGTATGTAGACCGTGCAACCAGAGGTCTATTTATGAACTCCTTTCTAACGACTTCATTGTAAAACGCGCTTTTTCTCCTATCTTTTTTGCGCTTCCGAGACAATAGAACTTTAAACAAGCGCTTTCCTGAAAACTCTTCCTGTCTGGCTTTGATGCTTTCAACCCGCTATCTTGGACTATCTTGGACGTCGGCTACAAAGACACAGCTTAAAATAAAAATCCCCTTTTCCGTTCTAAAACATCTTTTTTTTTTTTTGAACGATAGATTCCGTTGTTTGCTCGCCCGTTGTGATCTCGAGAGGCTCATTAAACGCGCAGGCCAGTGCCACCACTACCACTCTCTGCCAGCCTGACCCACAGCTTACTGGAAACCAGAACGATGGTGGTCCACATCCACCCACGCCAGTCCACAGCGGACAGACCCACAGGCTCCTCCAGTGACAAGCTGCCACCAGCAGGTGGTGACATGCCCAAGTGGAACCTGGTAATTACACGCAAGGTATGGATGAATAACAGTCCAGCTCGGAGGCGTGTGATTGGCCGGATCGGTGATGAGGGAGACGAGTGTGTGGGTTTGTGTACGCTGGTGCGAGCAAGATGACCACGTAATGCTTTAATCATCAGGGGGCTTGATTTAGTAGGTCCCCTGTCCAAGCGTGCGGTCAGTCGCTGGACCGTAGGAGTGGAGCCGTCACTGCTTTCTGTTTGTTTGTCTTCAGAAGTCTGCGGTCAGTGCGGAGCCGAGGTTATGACGAAACTGGCAGCCAGCTGCATCTCTCTCTCTCACGGACAAACAATATTTCTCCTTTTGTTTCCATGCCAATGAGAAGATAAGCTCCGGTGACGGCCTTGCACCAGACTGCATTTTATTTACGAGCGCAGTCGTGGAACGCAATGCAGAACCGTTCACGTGGTTGCACAAGAGGAAGTTCTCTGAATTATTGTTTTAGCTGAGAGAATTTTTTTTTTGTGAAGCAAGTCTAATGGCTCTGACCTTCGTGCCTTTCCACCAAAGGCCCTTCTCTTCGGGTAACACAAACGGCCGTTTAAAAATAATTATTATAATTCTCTTTTCCATTCCATGGCACTGCATTACGAGTCTTCAGAAAGGGCGGGAAAATCCAAGGAAATATTATGATTGTACTGCTGTTAATAATCAAACGACATAGCCAAAGCTGGAAAGAGTATAAATATTATTATTCTCATTTTTGCTGTCAATCACAATGCATAACAATTTTAAAGAAAATTATCATTTGATGGATAGACAAACCATCAATTACTGAAACAATAAATAAATAATGTTATTTGAACACTGACGAAAACATTGAAATGTAAAATGAAAATAACACAAACATAATGCACCTCTTATATCAAGACAGCAACAAATATGAATAAAATAATAAATGTTATTGTATGTATGAAAAATCAATACATTAATATCTAACTATAAATTTAAAACAAGTCTATTTTTTATTTAGTTATTCATTTATTTATTTATTTTGTGCCCAATTGGACATAAAACACAGACAAACTGCATTCAAACATTTGAGCTTAAATTTGCGTCTTCAACTAAATAGTTTAAGTATAAATTCCTTTTGCTTACACGGAATCGAAACTTTTCTGGACAAATCTGGTCGTTGCAATATTGCGGCAAGAACAACAGCGTTCCACGATTTAATCAAGATTTTCCCATGCACCTGTTTTCTCCAGACTTTATTTTTCATTTCGTTGCACCCTCGGGTTTTCAATCAATCCTTCATTACTAAGCGCACAAATCAGTTCCGGCTCTGTGGACGCACAAATATAGACGCTAGTTATGAGATTTCAGATAATGCGCAACATCTGCAGAAGACGCTGGCAGTGATGTGGAGGGGCGCGAGAGAATCCAGTGTAAGCCCACCACTTAGGCGTCTGCTGACCCCGTGTCTGAGAGGAGGAAGGCCGGCTGCACAAACACTCCAATTGGGAGTAAAACGAAATCGCAGTTTTGGAAATCCGATTTTTTTCGTTTACGAACAAAATGGCACGTCTTTGTGTAAAAGTGACGATTTAGGTTTAAGTTCATTGTAATAAAGCTCTTAACAGAGTCTGACCGTCTCAAAGCAGCTGAGAACATAAATACAACACTGCAAAACACACACACACACACACACACCCACATCCATCATCATCTAACTCTTTTGACATATAGACACGGACACACACATACACTCCTACACTCCTGGCATCATCCATGGACACACACACACACCATCATCATCTCTCTTAACAGCAGAAAACTCTCTCTCTCTCTCTCTCTCTCTCTCTCTCTCACACACACACAACCAACCATCATTGTCATCACTTCCAACAGACACACATGTATCATCAATGGTACACAAGTACACACACACACACACACACACAAACAAACAAACAGAGATGAGAGAACAAACATTGTCAGCAACATACCTGACGGAGACATAGAGACACACCCACACCATCATCATCATAATCTCTCTTGACTGCAAAACACAGACACACACATAGACACAAACAAACACAGCATCATCAGTCATCATCATTCAGAACCACTCACTCATACATGCACACACACACACACACACACTTCTCCACATCCACGGTCAGATTTACAGACGTAGGTGAGCCGAGACGTTCTGCTTTTAGAGTAATAAAGCGCGGGTGACGCAGCAGAGAAGAGAAGAGAAAAGAAGAGAAGAAAAGAAAAGAAGAGAGGAGAGGAGAAGAGAAAAGAAAAGAAAAAAAGAGAAGAGGAGAGGAGAAAAGAAGAGAAGAGAGGAGAAGAGAAGAGAAGAGAAGAGAAGAGAGGAAAGGAGAGGAGAAGAGAAGAGAGGAGAGGAGAGAAGAGTGGAGAGAAGAGATGAGAAGAGAAGAGCGGAGAAGAGATGAGAAGAGAAGAGAAGAGAAAAGTAGAGAGGAGAGGAGAAGAGAAGAGAAGAGAAGAGAAGAGAAGAGAGGAGAGGAGAGAGAGAATCTCTTCTCCTCTAGTGCGATTAGATGAGAGGAGATGCCTCAGATGGTCGCGACTCTCCTTCTCTTCGCTTCTGAGAGCTGATCTTCTCGCGTTTCCGTCCGTGCCGGCCTCTCATTAACTCTTTCAGCGCTGATGCCGTGATTTACGCAGCTAAAGTGGCCTGGAGTACAAGTGTCAGAGCAGATTTCCAGATGCATCTATCTTGTGGTTTTGGCAGCTTGTTGTTCTCGGTGCTCGCACACACACACACACACACACACACACACACACACACACACACACACGCGTCCTGAAGCCTCCTCTTGTTCAGCTGTATTCAGCATCTGCTTTCCATTGGCAGCATCTCTGAAGAGCTGGAAACATTAACTGCTGGCACAAGCTCGCTCTCACTCCGCCACTTAATGCTGCACTTAGGTGACTTGAAAGGCAGGAGGTGAGAATTGTTGAAAATCAAGTGTCACCGAAATAAAAAATCGCCTGAGATTACCAGCAATTACATTTAATAACGCCCGTCCCATCTGCGGATCACATGGGGGACGCCTCTGTGGTCCGGCGGGGGGATCGCAGTCTGGTCAGAAGAGATTTTACACTTAATGAGCCAAACATTGGGTTTGTAAAAGAAAAAATATTAAAGAAATCACAATAATCTACAAAATCCAGAAAAGTAATCCACAAAATCCGGTTCTAAACAAGCAAATTTGAAAGTGAAGTGAGTTTGTAAATCGGGCCACTAGGGACCGTTTCAAAACGTTGGATTGTTTTTTCCAAAAGGACTTTTAATTTGTAGAGATTAAGCAGGTTTAGTGTTGATTCAAAAATGTTTATAGCAATTCTTATTGATTTATTTTATTATTTATTTTTTTACAACTTTTCTGTAAAATAACTGGTATAAAAAGAAGTTATAAAGTATAAAGCTTGAAATTTAAGAGGACGTGCAAATAAAACGTGTTAAATATGAATGTACTAGAACTATGTAAATAAAAAAAAAAGAACAGCATTTAAATATTTTAAAACATGTTAAATTATTTAAAGTTTAAAATTCACACAGGATAAATTAATTCAGTTTCTTTATTAAATACGAAGATTTGTGAAGGTTTAAACTTCATTTTGCAAGGCATAAATCAATAAAAAAAATAATACACATTTAATAATAAATAAAAAAATAATACAATAAAAAAAATGTTGTCTTCATGTGCGTAAAAGACCCAGATTAGATTGTTTGGAGGTGTATGAGCGACTGGAGTCGTGTTCTGGTGTTGTGAGCTCATCATCCTGGTCTTCATCAGAAGCACGTGTAGCCGCGGGTCGTACTGATCTCACACCTACGATTGTCATTCCTAATGGCTCCTGAACGCTTCCAAACCTGCTCCTGCTCCGCTGCTGGTCTTCTGAGAAGAGTGAAGGAATGTCCTTACTTGTTCTCGCCTCGTCCTCCAGGTTCAGATGATGTGTGGGAAGCTCCGTCTTGAAAGTTTGACTTTCAAGACGGAGCTTCCCACACATCACCTGAACCTGGAGGACGAGAACAAGAAAAGTCTTGATCTTTGTGAAGAAAGCGTGTGTGACATCCTTTTTTTTTTTTTTTTTTTTTTT
>CM051498.1:25036786-25103289 GCA_028031935.1 Paedocypris micromegethes | reverse complement strand
CTCTCTCTCTCTCTCTCTTACTCGCTTTATCACTTTTTTCTCATGTCTGTCTTATTCTCTGTCTCCCTTTCTCATTCTCGCTTTCTTTCTTCCTTACTTTTTCTTTTTTTTCTTTTTTCTCTCACTTTTTTCCCTCTTTCCCTCTGTTTCTTTAATGTACTCACACTAATGTTCTCTCTCTCTCTCTATCTTTCTCTCTTTCATTTTCTGTCCCTCTATAATCTAGAAGATAGATACAACATATGATAACAGAAGATCATGTATCTTTCTTCTCTCTCTGTACTACCCCCCCCCCACTTCACTCCATCTCTCCATTCACTCCCTTCATTAGCATCCGTGGCTCTTATTCTTTATCAGTCTATTTTTCCATCTCTTTTTTATCTCTTTTTTCTTCTACATCTTCTCACTCTCTGTCTCTTGATCTCTCGCTGTTTCTCTTACTCTTTCTATTCGTCATTGTTTTATTTTCTATTCTTCACTGTAAATAGATATGCTATTCATCTTTGTTTGTCTCTTATCTTTCTCTCTCTGAACATCTTTCCTCATCTCCATTCCTTATCTTCGGTTACTCTTTGTCCCTATCTTTTTGTCCATCTTCGATTTCCGTATTCTTCTTCCTCTTCTTTAATTCTTCTTCTAATTCATTAACTTCTTCTCTCTCCTTCTTTTTCTATCTTAATTAGGTGTCAAATTCAATTCAACATTATCAGTCTCTCTGTCTCTCTGTTTTTCTTTTACTTTCTCTCTTTTGGATGTAAAAATATATTATTAACATTTGTTTATTATTACTAGGCTAATTACAAATATTTAAATATAAAGCTTATTTGTCCCTACAAAAAGACACATAATTTATGTGATGCTTTTCCTTTTATTATTATGAATTTTTCCCTAAAAAAATAGTTTTAATCGTCTGTCATTTAATTTCTGTCACTCTGTCCTGATGGCTGACACGCACGTGATATTTACACGTTTAATCACATGTTGTAATGCTTGGCGGTGTTAGAATTCCTAAAGCAAAAGCGTTTTGTGTTACCTCATCCCAACCAAACGTGGAGCCGCCCTTCTCTTGAAAGAGAAAAGACGTGTTTGCCTCTTCCACATACAGGCCGTTCTTTGCTGGAAGAAAAATTGGCTCAACAACCTGCTGGAAAATACATACATCATCGTATTTCCCTTTCCTTCTTGTCGCCGCTAGCGTGAAGCCGGAAAACATATATCGCGAGATTTATTAGCCCGGTTCTTTGGACGGCGCTCCAAGTTCTCCAACTGGAGACGATGAGCAATAAGGCCCAGATCTTTGCCAAAATGGCGTGTTTGGGGTAAATAGAGGGTTTTGTGAGCAATCAACAGACAGGCCCGAGATGAAACGTTAGCGCCATTAGCTAATTACAATGAGCTGACTTTTCCCTCTCAATGCGGGAGAAATGTGAGCTGAATCCTCCAGTGGCTTTGACACTAATATGGAGAAACATAGAAAGAGCTGCTGACATCTTTGTCCCGTCCGCTTGACTTAGCGGCTGCTAATCCGAGCTAGTTGTGCTAGCAGCTAGCGACTGGAATCAGACAACTCTTGTGGTTTCAACATGACAGGTTTTGTGTATCCTGGTCAGAGGTGAAACGAGTACCTGAAAACCATACTTGAGTAAAAGTACGAATACCTTACACTATAAATTACTGCATTACAAGCTACAAGTCACCAATCCCAAGAAGTCTTGTAAAAGTCGTTAAATATCCAATTTTTAAAGAACTTGAGTTTTTGAGAGCAGGGTTTTTTCCTCACATTTGGTCAGAGAGGTTTTTTGTCTGGCCACTGTGGCTTATGGGCTTGCTCACTGGTCATAGTCATAGTCAGAGTAATAAGCATTGCCATTTGCTTAACACCATTGACAAATAAATAAAATGCAACAGCCTTCTGTTTTGTACATTTTCACACATGGGCTTTGAGATTGTAAAGAAATTGTAAAAAGCGCACTTACACACAATTGTAAAAAGTGCACTGAACTTTAACTTGAATATTTTACTTTTTAGGCTCAAAACCCCCCCAAGAAATGTGAAATCAGTGATGCGGTTTTTTTTCCTAATAGAGAAATTATGTTAACAAAATAGATAACAAAAACAGCAAAAAGTCAGTCTCAGTCCAACTCAAATGTGCAAAGAAGGTACAAACAATAAAAAGAGTAGTAAAACAAAATGCAGTGCTGACTTTGATGTGATTCACCGTTCAGTCTCAAGGGACAATTTTTATTCAGCTTCAACAAAAGCTGGTTCACAAAGTTCTTTGAACTTATTCTCTCTTTTGTGCCTGAAATGAGTCTAGCAGTGCTAACCTTGATTTAGCTCATAAATAGCATTGAGTGCCTTCAGCATCCTGCAGATGGCGTTATCGCCTCGTTCGCCTAATAAATTAACCGAGGTAGAAAATGATGCCGACTTGTCACACAAGTGTCTATTCTAATGTAGTGGAGTAAAGAGTACAGATACTTAATCACAAAGTAGTAAAGTGGAAAGTAAAATAATGTTTTTTTTTAATCGGCACAAGTACAAAGCAGCAATAAACTCAAGTAAAGTGACACAGTACTCAAGTACTTTGCGGCTCTGATCACGGGTGAGTTCCTCTGAAACAGTGGCTCGGGCTTCACCTCGAGAAGCCGCTTGGTTTAATCTGCGGGAAGGCACAGCTAAGCGATCATTGGTCAAAACAATTTGCAGAAATGTCATAAATATAACTCCATCTCCTCGATTCCAGATGGTAATGGAGAAGAATGCTCACAGTCGGAATCGTTTTTTACATTTACGGCTCTTAATTTGCATCCTTCAGCTCGCAAGCGTTTCATCACGTGGAAGAATTATACCTTTAATTTGAAGATCAACTAACCCGCCTTCACGCGAGCTGTCAGATGTAATCTGCGGCGGGACTGTCTGCTCGTCACGCTAATAGCCGAGCAACAGAGACCATATGCGATACATATATTAGCGTGATGAAACCCCTGGCATGAAGCGTCTGAGATCCGTCAGGAGACTGATGTTTTGGCCGTGGAATGAAAGGTCTGGGAACTGATGTATTGTGCTTGTTTTCCTTGTCGAATACGCCAGGCCAAGATTGTGTCAAGGCGTAAGAGGTTTCGCGTCATCCTGTGTAGTAATGCAAGCCAGTCATGCTTCCTCTCCTCGCTCCTCTTCTCCTACGTTCCTAACAGCTAGTAAATGCGTAGTCGGTGGAACGTATCGAGAAGCTATTTTTATGGACTAGCACCTACGCTCACCACAGCCGTGTGTGACTAAACGTAGACGTCCTCCGCTAAGTCGTGCTAATTTCATCAGTCTGGAATGCCGGTGTTGAGCAAGTCATTTCCTCTGCGTTTAATCATGGCCGTCTGTCGATTAAGACATGGACGGATGGCTGCGTTATTTTTGCATTGTGTCATATCGCTTCCATAACTGATTTAGCCCCAGCAGTGAGTCAAATCGCCGGCTAATGAGGCTAAATTCCAATTACAGCAAATGCTCAAAATGTCCTCAGGCGCTGTGAGAGTTAAACTTCAAGTCGTTGGGACAAAAAACTGTCCTTCCTGTGGTCAAATGGCGTTTTTGCAAATAAATGTTAAATCGTTGCCTCCCTCGAAACACACTAATGTAAAATGAAGAATTTTAATTGGTAGAGCGGATGATGTTTATTGGTAATGTTTGCTGGGGAATACAATGGTAATTATAAACATAAAATGTTTTGAGCTAGCATATATTTCAACGAAATAAATGCAGATATCATTTACTTACATTTTACTGCAATAAATAGGTTGTTTACATTTTTCAAAAGTACTTTTTTAACGTTTTTTTACTCATACTTTTTTAGAGAAGAATGAAAAAATGTGAAATAGGAAAGCGTAAAATATTTAGTTCTGCATTAATGACATTTTATTAGTCATCAATTGCAATTACATTGTTGTAGATAGTTTAGTATTACATTCCTATTCCAATTAATTAGGTAGATGTAATTTATTAATGATGTAATTTATTAATAATTTATTTAGATGTAATTAATGTAAAATATAAAACATTTATTGTTACTGCAACAAATTGAGAAAAAAAAAATGTACAAAAAAACACATTCTATTTTCCTTGTGTGTTGAACATCCTCTGCACTTCATGACACATTTTTATAGGGTTTATATTATTTTTTAATGCCATGCTTCTATTTTGGAATCGTAAGCCGGCATTTATCTTCTGTAATCGTCTATCAGCTTTTTTCCACCGATGTGTGTAAAATCTTTAAATTCAACATGATCAAGCAAAGCAACATTAAAACAACTGCTGGACTGTTTGCCAAGAAAGTGTCCGTCTGTGGTAAAGCGTTGCTTGTTCAAGACAGATATTTGGCCCTTGATACGCAGCGTTCCTTTAACCGTGCGCTATTTTAGTTTCGTCTTTAAAGAGCAGAGAGCCGTGTTCCTCCACACTCAAATATTTCGTTCTTGAATGTTCACAACAAATCATCCATCCATTCATTTTCTCCCGCTCATTCCATTACTGGGTCACGGGGAGCCAATCACAGCAACTCTGGGTCCGAGGCGGGAAACACACTTTGGATTGGTGGCCAATCATTTACCTTCTGAAATGGGTCTGAAACTCGCACCTTCTTGCTTTGAGGTGACAGCGCTGCCCACTGCTCCACAACCATCCCTAACCAAATCCATTTCAATCATCGATCATTATTGATTGAACTTTTATCCTATTTCTATTCCTTATCTTTTCATTGTATTTCCCTTTTCTCATTTGGAATAACATTTTACAATACATAATAAAGAATAGAAATACGTTAAAAACAAGATATACAGATAAAATATAACATATTTCTATTCTTTATTTTTTATTGCATTTCCCCCTTTGCACATTTAGTTGCATCTCCCCAATCCCTATGTTTAAATATAAATAATAATAATATGAGTATTTGTGGGGCGCTTTTCACAGTTTTAACTGTCTCAAAGCACACGTGTAAATATGTAAGGGAATTGTTGGTTTTTATTAATTCGATCATCTGGATTGTTGGTGTTAAGTAAATGGCAATGATTATGACAAGACAAAGACCTCGAATTGGAAAATGCTGGAACGATCCAAAACACATTTCACTAGATATTGCACAGCGCTGTATAATTTGTAGGTGACAAATACGATTTGAATTTGAATTGATTTGAACAGTTTCTTTCAGAACATCTTCCTTATTGTCACAGTCGAACTCGTTGACATGAATCTGCAGCCAAAAGCCATTTGCCAAACTCTCTGGAACGTAACCGACAGCAATCAGGACAGTGTTTGCCTTTCCGCAAACATTCGCTGTAAACGCCAACATGTAAACAGTTGGTTTTAGGTGAGACTGAATAAGCCAGTGAACAGTGGAAGGGTTTGTTAGGGGGCAAGCTCGCCATCACAAGTGTCTTTTAAACCTGATCCCTGGTTTTTTTTTCTTCTAACAGCTATATTACTGAATCCCTCACGGAGCCAAAACACACATTCCAGGCCCGAGTCGAAAACCGAGTGTTTGTTTCCGCGGCAGACTTGTGGCGGATTAGACTGATGTGCGGTGACACGGCTCTGTCTCATTGGTCGTTACTCGAGCGACATCGTGACACGTTAAACGCTCCGGCTGATGAGGAGTTTCTGCTTTTCTCTGCTACAGGAATGTGCTTTCTGCTTGGATATTTCACGCCGAGCGTTGTTTGGCAGGACCTGGTGCGACGTTCTGCTGACTCACAGCTGGAGCTTTACGGACCAATTAGAGCTCTTCGTACCACGCCAGAGAAGCTGAAGAGAAGCGGTTTAGAAAAAGTCAATATAGTGACTAAAATGGAATCAGATCTGTGACTAAAATATCCAACGTAAATTTCTAAGAAAAACGAACGATTCTTATTGTTATTTTTATTATTAAGGAAAATGTTGAAAAATGTTCCATTTGTTAAAGTCTAAATGGGTTTCCGCGCTCGCTAAACTCCTCCCACATTTCCTAGTCACAGAGCTACCAATCACATTCTCACCAGCCAATCAGAGTAAGAGCCACGTGAAGCTTGTGCCAAAAGTCCAAACTAAAAAAATCTGAAGCGAAATAAAAAAAAACTTTAAACCAGAATGAGAAGATTGCAAGCAAAAACATTTAAAAAACAAACGTAATTGCAAGCAAAGAATAAAAAAAGTGTCAAGTATTTTTGTTTGTTTCTTAGAAATTTATGTTTGATATTTTTGGCACTAATATGATTCCGTAGACTAAACTGTATTAATAAGAAACTAATGTTTTTCAAGTGTGTCACATTTATCCGATACATTTTTTTATTTCACGTTTTTCATTGCCTGTCAGATTTTGACATGATTGCTGTTATTTTAAATTGACTGAAGATCAACTCAAGCCTATGATGCCGGTGACATTGTGATTGGCTTTTTCAAATAGTTCACTTTTATACATTTTTGATTCATTGTCAAATGATTTTTGGCCAGTGTTTGTCTTTTCTTTTTTTATATTTTTTTTCCATCCCCATTCATTGTTGAAATGTCAATCCACTTGTAATTGTAAAATCAACATGTAACTTTGATTTACCTTCTCAACACTTTTCATTTAAACTTTTATACTTTTCGTCATGTTACACATTTTATTCATTGAATGCGATTCATTGGTCAAATTTCATTGCTCATCCCCTTGTCAAAAGCTTGTCATTATATGTGTTGGGTTATTGCGGTTATATATGTTATATATAAGGTTTGTGGGTTATATATATAGGTGGGTTTAACTGACTGGCACAAGCCCCCGACACCACGGCTCAACACTGCCCACTGCTCCGGGTATGTGTGTGTCACTTCACTGTGTATGTGTGTGTGTGTGTGTGTGTGTGTGTGTGTGTGTGCAACGTCACTGGATGGTTAAATGCTGAGGACAATTTTGACATGATCCCTAGTTTCCATATTGACAAATACACTCACTTTACATTTTTATGACACTGTCTTGTCACATTTTAGTTTTTTTTTTTTTTTTTAATTAATTAAATCTTATTTTACAGTCTTGTTCCAGTCCACTTCTCAGGCTGTATTCCCAGTTTGACCAATAATGTTGTTTTTAATACTAATCTGATGTTGAAAAAGAGTTTCATCTAGCGTCTTGGATGAATTCTTTATAAACTCGAGCTCAAATCCCATCCACTCAACTCTCAAATACGATTCAGAATAACATGTTTCTGAAGGATTCGGTTTCTTAATGGACTTGAACGTCCTTGACTATAAAGAAACCTTCCAAATCTCCATTACGATCAGCCTTTGTTTCCACAGTAGTGAAAAATTAAGCAAACGGCACGTTTTAAGGCTCCTTGAAGGCTGGATTAGATCCTCTTCAAAGCTTAAATGCAGTCAGAGCAAGTGACACGGACGAGCCAAATCCATTTTCATCTCAGAAAGGCCATGACTGAGGTTTGTCATGCACAATTGAACGTAAAGATGGAAAACGGATAATAGAGGGGTGAAAAAAAAATCACAGTGTATTTATTACGAAATTTATTACAGCAAAATGAGGGAAAGAATGTGGCAAACTCACAAAGAAATAAAAAGTGCTGGGGAGTAAAATATAGAACAGGTATTAGAAAAAAGAAAGGCAGTCACAATTGAACAAATTTGTTGTGAGTGAGATAAGCCTGTATTTGTCTCACAATTGAGAAATGTGTACATTTAAAGCAGCAAATACATTAATGTGCATACAAAAACACATTCAACTAAGATAAAAGTAACAGTAAGAACTATGTTTACACAAAAGGTAGACAAAGAAACTAAAATTACAGGGGAAAATATACATGATTTTAATCTCGCATAACTCACGTTAAAGCATATCGTAAATTAGGTACCACAAAAAACACAATAATTGCACTTTTTGCCACTTTTGTTCAGAGAAATTTTTTTTTCTCTAAAGGGAAAGGATTTTTTCAGTATAGTACAGTACAGTACAGTACAAGTACAGTACGTTGAATGTGTATCCGGTATTTATCACATAAAGCACTTTTTTTTATATTTCAGATATTCAGTTGTAGACTATGTGACAAAATTGATTTAGACTCTTTAATGAAAATTACTTTTCAGGACTGTTCATTGTTTTGGTTGTTATTTTTTGGTCTGCACTACTATCTTATTCTCTACAGTATTTAATTGAAATTGAAATTTAAATCCAAAATATGTATAAATTCTAATTAAAATATAGTATTTCACCCATTACTTACTACCTACACATCTCTATAGCTTTTATATTTATGTATATATTGGTAGATTTTTATATAGTCACTGTGTGTATTGTTATATCTGCTGCTAATATATAGAAATTGCCTCAAACAGCATCAAAGCTGATTCAAAATAAAGTCGTTTTTTTCTCTGTTTTTTCCGCTGAATTGACAGATAAGTTTCCCAGTAGATGCACGTCTGATCTCCAGATAACGTGACAACTCCGCAGAAAGATAGATCCCTGAAGACATCACAAGCTCTCTATTCGTAGTAGAGTTTCATCACATCTACGAGGCTGTAAATGTTCCGCAACACACTCCAACTGTGCTAAACGTCAGGCAGCGGGCTGGATGAAGCCTGATTTAACACGCCGTCCTGGCCTGATGTCCGGTTGAATCATGGTTTCTTCTCGGCCGAGGTGTTTGACTTGGCCTCTGTATTTGCATGTTGTCAGGTTGGAGATACAGAGTGAAGTGGGCATAGGACAATCCCAGCTGTGTCAACTCCTAATGCTGTGCCAACAGGGTGGAGGTTGGAAAGAGAAAGCGAGAGCTTTGGTCAGAAGGGTGGAGGGTCTACACACTCCTGACAGCTTTGTGTAGAGAGGAGATGTAATGAAATCGGACCTATTTTGGTAAAGGTTTGGTAAGGTTTGAAACAGATCAAGCATGGCATGACCCCGACAGCCACAGGCTTTTATTTAAACTGCCTTTAGAGGAAAGTAGAGGAACTGCAGGCTTGGATGTTCAGCTTGACTGCCGTTAGAGAAGAAAAAAACGTTGAGATGTTGATATATGTTGAATATAATGTTCAACATAGCGGCACAGTGGTTTGAGGGTGGCACTATGGCCTTAGACTGAGGAGGAAATGTTTGAGACTCGAGTTTGATGCCAAATCAGGACCTTTTGGGTTTTGAATTTGAAAAATGGTCAATGTGAGTGTGAATGTGTGAGTCTGTACATTCCAAATTGAGTGTCCCACCTTCAGGCTCCGCCTTTTTACATTTCAGAAATGGGAAAAACTATCTGGGAAACAAGTTAATGATTCAGTATATGTACAGTGGACCTCCACATTAGCGGAAATCAAATTTTGCTGTTTACAAAATTTACGAATTTTGTTTTCGAACGTTATAATTTTTCAGTCTAGTGTGACAACAAGAGAAAGACTCAAGTGATAAAAAAAAAAAAAACTGACATGAAGAATGGCAGCAGACAAGTAGTAAACATCTGACACGCAAATGTAAATGTAAAAAATGTAAATGGACTTTGTTACTTTACTTTGAATTTTTCTTTATTTTGTACTTGTTCTGAGAATCAAAAATATAAGCAACTTTTTCTTGCTTTTCACATTTCTTGGTGTTTTTTGAGCCTAAAGTCAGTGCGAGTAAAATACTTCAGTTCATTTAAAATCTGATACTTTACGACTTTTACTGAAGTCTTCTTGGAATTGGTGACTTGTAACTTGTAATGGAGTCATTTTTACATTTACTTTTGCTCAAGTATGATTTTCAGGTACTCTTTACACCCCTGCACAAGGGATTATGGGAATTGCGGTTTCGGCAAAAAAAAAACAAAAAACTAAAACATATTGCAGTAAAAACCCCATGTTTTAATTGAATTGATTTGAAAAAGACTTGTAAATTGTCCCACACCTGGGAAATTGCATGTCACAACAGCAGTCAAATATATGTATATAAAAACATATCGATGAGGAATAAAATAAGTAAATAAGCATGCATTCACGTTAATATAAATAACACTACACACACTATAGATAAATAACCATAGCCACACACACTGCACAATTACGAGATATTTGCCGTATTCTGCCCAGTCCATGACGTCGCTCAGAAAAACTAGAAATGTAACTACACTCGTATTCCACACATTCATAAATCAAATAGGAAAGTGAGCCACCACTTCGACTTATTACAAGCCGTGTTCCTCAGAATGGGCTATTAAGGTCCAGTGCCAGCGCCGCTCAGTGAGAAGGTGCCAGTGAGGAGATGGGGACTGACGGGTCTGGGCTGTGCGGAGCTCTGGGTTTGAACACGTACCGTATCAGGTTCTGGCAGCGTCCTGGTTCATGTTGCAGTAATTGATGGGCTGGCAGTGTGGTAACGCTATCGGGGAAGATAATACTGTCTGATCACAGACGTTTACTGAAGTGACGGATTGTGCTGGCTGTCCATCAGACTTTTCCCGTCCAGATGATTCCAGATGTTTATTTAGTCAAAAACACAAACCTAAATCCGTGATCTACAGTGGTTTCCTCAATGCCAATTCCTATGAACATAGCCCTCGGATGTGTTTTAAATCTATAGTACATACGCATACTGTAGATGTTTTTTGTAGTATTTATAAATGTGTCTAGACGTATATATTGAAGCATCTAATATAGATATTGATGTCATTAGTATATTTGCATGTGTCTGTAATAGTGATGCGCGGGTTGTCTCATAACCCGCGGGTCGGGTTGGGGCCGGTAAAAAAATTGTCACTTAATTTGCGGGGCGGGTTGGGGCGGGTCAAAAGATTTCAGAAAAGCGGGACCCGCGGGTTGGAAAAAAACCTGACCCGCGCATCACTAGTCTGTAATATGTATTAATGTTTATATAGTAAACAAACATTGAAGTATCTATAGTATGTATTGTGGTGTCTAAATATGGATGCTGTGTATCAAGCACTAAACTGTATTTTTGTCTATAGTCTATATAGGCGTCTATAGTATATATTGCTGTGTCTATAGATATATGGGAGTCTATAGTAGAAATTGGTGATTAAGTCTTAGAATTAAGTCTTCTTATAGTATATGTATATGGATGTCTATAGAATACATGAATGTGCCTGCAGTATGTATTGTTGCACATAAAGTATTGGTGTATCTATAGTTTAAATTAATGTGTTTAAAGTCTATATAGATGCCTACTGTATATTGATTTAGTCTATATACAGTAGATGTCTATAGTACATATTGCTGTTTGTAGTAAATGTCAATGTGTGTGTCTTAGAAATTGATGTCTCCTAATAAATTACTTGTACGTATATTGTAGATGTACAGTATGTAGTATATTTTGCTGTCTTTAGTACATATAGATTAATGTAATGTGTCTCCCTATGGTATATATAGTTGTGTCTATAGATTCTATGTGTCTTTAGTTTATAATGATGTGGCAGTTGTGGTCCAGCACTGATGATGACGGTTGTTGCGTTGTGACGATTGTACTGTACATCTCTAGAGTTAACTTAAGTTCATACTTAACTTTGTATGGCATCTTTTTCTACCCCGGTTAATTTCTTGGGCGGACGAGGTGATATCGCCATCTGCAGGATGCTAAGTGTAATGGATGCTATTTATCAGCGAAATCACGTGAACCTTCCATGCAATTTCTACAACCTTTTCGCTACCAATCCCATCATCTCCGCAGCTAAAATTATACACAATACACATTTATCTCGAAATGTAAGACATATGTCCGCCATTGAACTTGTTTTTTTTCCACAAAGCGCATTATTTCAATATTTTTCCCCAATTCTCCCTGCCTGCTGCACGACGAGGACGTCAGAGAGTTGATGTGAGAGTCTGAGGTGAAGGAGCCGAGCCTGGAGCAAGAGTGTCTTCTCTGTGTGAACATGAACCCTCTGGTAGGTCACAGAAGATCACAGCTTGTGTTTTAGTGGACAGCGTGTTTCCTGGCTGGGAACACTTTGACTGTACACCCCAGAATGATGCTGGGTTAAGTGCTTCCATAAAGACCCACATGTTCCCTGCACGTTCTCCGTGGAGCTCCCAGATGCAGCATGAGCAGCTAATGCAAGACTTCCACCGCCAGCCTTCACTTCAATTTCCCTCGCAAGCGCTCCATAAAGGAACCGTAATGGCTTTGTGAGGAGCCCAATTTAGTCATCATCGGTTGCTTCCTGCTCCGTCCCGTCCACGGTCCGCAGATCAGCTTGAACTGCTGCTGCAGGAGAACAGAAAGAGGCAATTTTGCAAGTCATTTACATGACTACTTCCTCCACCGGTTGATCAGGCCGGGGCTTCCCATCCCATCTGGAGCGCATTTGTCGGCGCGGGATTTGTGTACGCATCACACCAGCTATAAATCAAACGATTCGGAGCTCGAGAAAGCGACACGGAGCGACTGGAGCGTAATCGAATGTGAGTTCGGTTCAGCTCAATTTCACCGGAAAAGGTGTTTTTCTGCTGAAGCGAATAAACAGACGGAAAATTAGCTCGATCTTTTGCGCAAATTCGTATGAAGTTGGCGTCTATAAGGAGCGGCGTTGGGATGTGGAAATGATATGTGTAAACTATGTGATGCGAAGGTTTGCGCGAAGCTGGCTTTCATTTGGTGGCCTGATGAAGTGCATGAGAAACCTGTCTCTCCTTAGCTGTCTCATCGAATCATATGGATATAATTTCATCCATTTAGGTTTTTCAGCTCTTTGCTGTGGTTGCCAGGGGGCATTTGGAGGCAGGCAGATTAAAGGCACATGTTTGCTCCGGCCTGTAGCATGTAGCCGCTCCGTTAGCGCCGCTGCTCGCTAGGTGGTTTCGTCTCACACAGGTCGTACAGGTGAAGTACTTGAGTAAATTTACTTTGTTACTTTACTTAAGTATGTTTTTGCCGACTTCGTACTTGTACTGAGTATCAAAAAAAAAGATAACTTTTACTCTCTACTTGACTACATTAGTGATTGGGTACTTTTCACTCCACTACATTTGAATTGGCACTTACCGTTACTCGTTATATCTTGATTGTGCGCGACAAACCATAATCGACAATCATTTTTACCGTGGTTGATTTCTTGGGCGAACGAGGCGATTTCGCCATCTGTAGTCTGCAGAAGATACTGGAAGCTAGTTTTGAATTGGACACCACATGAACGTGAATGAGAGGCGTGAATGTTTTATTGTTTAGGATTTATTCAATTTATTTTCATTTATTTAATTTGCACATTTGAGTTTGATTGAGACTGACTTTTTGTTCTTTATTGAGTTAGTTTTGCCATTTTTGAAACATTCTTCAATTTCTGTATTCAAAAATAAAACCTCACGGATAGAGTTTTTTTCAGATTTCTTAGTTTTTTTTAGCCTAAATTCAGTATGAGTAAAAGCTCTTTTAAAATTCGATACTTTGCTACTTTGACTCAATATTGGTGACTTTTTACTTGTAGTGGAGTAACTTATACAGTACGTATACTTACTTTTACTTAGGTATGGTTGTCTGGTACTCTTTACACTTCTGGTTAAACCTCTAGTCCACAAGAAGGAATCCAAACCGATCCAATAGAGTTCTGTCTACAGACTAGAGCGGAGACCGAGTGTGTGTAGGTCTCAATTTTCCTGTCACGGCAAATTACAAAAAAAACTAGGAAAAGCAGCCCGGCTCATTAAAATGCGCGGACACCCTCGGCTCGTCAGCCCACTAATTACGAGTAATAATATATTTAATGCTTGTTAGTTGCTAGGTTTTAATGTGGGAGTGAACGCCGGCCCGTGGCGATGTGAGGTTTGAAGCAGTTACGTCCTAATGGCAATTATGTTTTACATTTGGCCTCCGGGCGCTAGCGGGAACAGCGATGGAAAGATGGGAAAGAATGTGGCAGGAGTGGGATTCCCAGAATACGAGGATTGAAACCTGTCCAATTTGAGCTGAATAGAATTTTAAAGACAAAACGACGATTAAAAATGTCAAAGATGACATGTATGCTGTGTGTAATAATAACATGTACATAATTTGTAGGTATTTGTTTTACATTCATCCATCCATTCGTCTGTCTGTACTGTTAAGCATTTGCTGATTATTAACTACGGTAGTTATAAACGAATACTATTGAATGTTATAAATTCAATCATTTCCCATTGAATTAGATACATTTCAGAATGATACAGTGGATTTCTCGTACTAAATCATTGTTGGGTTTATTTTTTGAGTACAAAGCAAATCACATGATCCGCTTTTGTTTTTGATGGTCAGTATTTATTTCAGTTTTATTTCTATTCTTTATCCTTCTTTATATTGAATTTCCCTATGCACATTTTGTTGTACCTCCCCCATTCCTTTATTTAAATGCTGGAACGATCAAAAACACATTTCACTACATGTTGTACCACGTATAATATGTATGTGACAAATAAAATTTGAATTTGATTTGCAACAATTTCTGTTTTGACTAAATGGTCATTTTAAATGAAGAAAAACTTGGGTTTTGTAGCTGCTGAACGCCGTTTTATAATACATTTTTAATTCTAAAAAAAAACGTAAAATTCAATTTAAAACGCCAAATGCATCATCTGAAATGATTATTCCTTTCCCGTCACTTTTTTTTCCCCGCGCTCTGCATCAACGCCGACGCCGGGAGTTTTTTTTTCCTAATAACAGAGAGCTTGTTTTCTCCGTCTTGAATATATTAATAAGCTGTTATGTTTTTCTCTTTTCTCCCAAGTGGCCGCCGACACTGCCAGCATTTAGCTGCCCGATGCCTCGCTGGGTATTTTCTGCCACTTTCACACCTCATTTCCCTCATAGTCGTCAGGCTGTCACTCGCTGTCTGTACGGCCCGCTTCACAAACACTTCAGCGCCGGCCACTTTCTGCAGTCATCACCCTGTTTACCTTCACGCGGCTTTCAGGGGGGAAAGCTAAACACCTTTACGGCAATTAATGTGATTACGCCGCTAAACTGTGTCAGCAAATAAAATCAAAGGAGAGCGGAGACTTGAGATCCGTCTGTTTATCCAGCTCGCCAATCTCCCTGAAAGACGCTGTTTGAGTTTGTCCGTTTTTCTTTTTTTCTCGCGCTGATCAGAAACCTCACATTCCTTCGCCTGTTTTGATGGCGGCCGTAAAACGAGTTGAATCGGAATTATTTGGAATAATAACGCGCTGCCAAAAGCAGATGCCTTTTTTATGGAGTTATAAAAAGTCGACTGTTATTATTCCGAGTAGAAAAACAAAACGGCGGAATGAAAGGAACGGCGAGGAGAAAGCCGGAGATGCTAAGCGACGTCCGCCGCTGTCATGTGGATTTAGCTCTGGCAGGTTGCAGTGTTTGTAAGGCGTCCCAGAATGCATTGCTGTGTTTGTGATTTATCCCATAATGCTCTGCACCTTGCTCCGTTGGCAGCCAATCCTCACGCTAAAGGCCGGCTTTACGCGATTAGCGGGTTTCCTCCGCGGAGCCATAAATTCAGTTTAGCCTGAAATTTGTATTATGTTAAAGAAAGCGCTGAAAGAAAGATTATTTCCCCTGTTCATAAATACACGCTTTCTGGCACGCGGAGAATCACAGTGTTTGTTTTGAAAACTCTGGGCTTTAGGAGCTTATATTTCTAATGTGATTTGTGTGCAGGCCTTCTCTGGTCTTGCCAGCTTTTATGAAGTTGTGTGTTTTGGGCACATCCGGAGATGTTTCCTCGCTGTGGTGATCACAAACTGAGGTTGTGGGATCTGTCACTCCGTGTTGTGGTAATGATCGGATGCTGATAATCACTGATATGACACGCGCTATGTCTGGAATAGTTGTGGCCTAGTAGTGGAGAGCTGGACTTGTGACCAATAGGTTGCAGGTTCTAATCCCGGACTGGTGGGTTTTACGACTTTGAGTAACACACTGACCACGACCTTGAATAACACACAATCTGCTCAATCTATACTGTACGTTGGATTAAAGCGTCTGTTTACACATGTTGTGTATTTTTAATAATTTTGCATGGTATTTATTCTACACACACACACACACACACACACACACACACATACTCAATTTTAGATGTGGAAAAGAAGAGTTTTTTTTTAATCTAGCAACATAATAATTTAGAATTTTTCATCTATATTAATCTGTTTTAATCTAAATACATTTATATTTCAGAAGTAATATCTGTCGTTAATGGCCCACCATTATATATACAGTATATATAAATATATAAAGTATACATTTTTTTACAATTTTTTTCTTTTTATTTACAGGTTAAATATATACCTGTATACGTTTTCAAATATATGATTTAACATAATTAAAGCAAGTAGAGGAATCGCATGGGTCAGTTAACAGAACTAAACTTTTTTTGGAGAGGTGGTAAGATATTTTTATATTTATTTATATGTATAGAAAATTATTCAATTTCGCCGCATGAGAAACAACACAGAACATATATAGCAACACAAGAAGAACAAGGTCTACAAAAAGTATGATGAACATTTCCTTGAGAAAAATTTTAAAATATAAACAATTTTTTGTAAATATATGCGGGTGAAATACCTGTATACATATTCAAATATATGAATCGGAACGCATAATTAAAGCGAGTGGAAACATCGCAGTTGGTCAGTTAAAAGAATATTTATTTTCATATATATATTTTATTATTTCTGAATTATTTAAGAAATGCTCTTCAGACTCTTTGTAGATCTTGTTCTTCTTCTGTTCCTATATGTTCTGTGTCGTTTCTCAAGCGCCGGAGCTGAACATTTTCAGTTTCCCCAGATCTTCATCCAGTTTCCTCAAACATCTGTTGGAGTGTGAGTGAAGTTATCCGCACAGACGGAACATTTTCCTCATATTGTCGGACTTCTGCATGAGATCCACACACAGCGTTTAATCCGGGTCACTCAATCCGTCCTGAGCGTGTCGGTCTAAGGTTTCGGTCCGTATTAAATGGCCCGGCCTCAATAGCGAGCCTTTTCCGAGTGATTGAAGGAGACCAGAGCCCGTATGATGTTCTGAGGGCCCATTAGAAGAATGGAAGGCTCTTTCCTTCAGTGTAATTGGAGCAGTGATGGAAGTGGAGGCCTCAGTTAGAGGTCAGCGGACAATAGAGAGTGAAGTTGGCCTGTCGGGTTTCACTGTCTCTGACACCTCTTACAGCCATGCCACCTTGTGTCATCCCAAGCTTCTGATTGGCTGGCGTTCAGGCTCTAAAAATACCGTCCAGATCTATTATCGGTCTATTATACAGAAGTGCTGATGATTGACTGACTGTGATGAAGAGCTGTATTTAAAAGGTCTTTTTTATCTATACATTTTGGGCAATTTTGTATGTTTGGCGAATATATATTATTGGCGGCACGGCGAGAAAGAGACGTTGGAGACTCAATTTTGAGACGTTGGAGACTCATTGATGTATTTATTATATTGTTTTATTATATTGTTTCCTGACAAATTATAATGATTATAAATTAATTCTATTGTTTTGGGTTTTCTTAGTCTCCTGTTCCATCCCATTTTCCAATAAAAAATGTTTTCAGAAGATATGGAGTCTGGAATATTGCTCATAGGTGTGATTGAGAGTGTGTCCCTCTATATGATTGGTTGGCCACGCCTTCAGGCCCAGAGTTACTGTAATTGGCTGAATTTACTGAATTCTGTGCGCTTTTGGCCATGTTTGCGCATGACAAGCAAGGAATTTGTTTCTGTCTTCTGTTTTCTGTAGTCCACTATAAAAAAATATACAATCATGAATATAAATTATTCATACAAATATCCTTATCTTTTTATAATTAATGCCAATAATAAGTTTGTTTTTTATTGCCGATACTAACGCTGGATGGATTTGTTTATTGCCGGGTGGAGTGTCAAAAAAATGTTCACATTTCAATGAAATATTGATTGTGTTGAAGCAAATGAAATTTTTCAATTAAATATTTTTTTCAGTTGAACCAAATGAAATATTTAAATTAAATGTCAGTGAACACATACTAATAAATACTGTACATCCGACTGACTGTGGGGTTGTTCTCAACAGTTTGAAGGCTGCAACAAGGCCTTCTCGCGGCTGGAGAACCTGAAGATCCACTTGCGGAGCCACACAGGTGAGAAGCCGTACCTGTGTCAGCATCCGGGATGTCAGAAAGCCTTCAGCAACTCCAGCGACCGGGCCAAACATCAGCGCACACATCTGGACACCGTGAGTCTCACCGCTGGAAAGCCAGAAATAACCAAAAAGAAATGAAACCAAAGCCTCGTGGGAGCCGTTTATTACTTTAATAGAGAAACATTTTGTTAAACGCTGCGTAATTGAGTTAAAAACGAATATGGTGCAATTAAGACGTTTCATGGAGTGTGTCGACATTTCGGAACGAGTTTTATCCTTTAAAATCGTAGCAGACATTTTTCTTTAGTGCCATTCCTGTTTTATGGCTCTAATCCTTCAGCTTGCCAAGACGCGTTTTATACTATAGTTTCTGTAAGACTGAGATTAACCGTTCGAAAACCCAAACTCACAAACACAACCAAATTTTAATTTTAAAGCCCATAAATAAAGTTCTACCTTCTTAATGTATGTTTTTTTAGATGATAAATGTCAAGATAGTCACATTTCACTAGTAGCGAATTCATAATGACAACAAATTAATAATGACATTAAAGATTGTCATTGCCCAAGTGTGTGTGTGTGTGTGTGTGTGTGTGTGTGTGTGTGTGTGTGAAATGCAAACATAAACTTTAAAATGATCATGGACACACACACACACACACACACACAAGCACATACAAAAAATGCACACATAAACTTCAAAATGAGCATGGACACACACACTCACACACACAAACACACATACACACACCCACACACACACTTGCGTTAATAGCACTGAAATCCACAAGTAAGAAAAAATACTTTTACATTATTTCTCCGTCATTACTATTATTCATTTTACCGGAACTTTAAGAAACACACATCAATGAGGAGAAGCCCATTACCTCACACGCCATTAGGCGTCACGCGTCATATATGAAGGCGTCAACACTCGCGAGATGTGATGATGTTCTGTTCCAACAATGCGAGCAGAAGGATTCAGTCGTTTTCTCTCTTTCTGCTCGGCTTATTGGCAAAAGTCTGTGAAATATCAAGCCGCTACTGCGCCGCGCCGCGCTACTGCTACGGCCAATTACAAGTTTGCCTCCAGATGCCCAGCGCCGCGGCCCGGCCTCTCTGCACGCCTCATATACACTCACACAATCATTCCCACTCTAATGCTCTCTGTTCTTGACAGCCTATTTTCTTTCTATTTTTTCATCCCTCGCTTTCTCCGTTCCTCTGTGGCTCCGGAAAACAATTAAATGCGCAGTGACATGCGACCCCTAAAAAGCAGAATTATGTAGCTGTGTTAGCTATAATCATGTTTTATTAACACTTTTCTAATAGTAGACATGGGACAAAAAAAAGTCTTTCTGGAATGGTAAAGTGTGACAACTGGCATAAATTAAATTTGCATATATTTAGATTATCGAGTCGTGTTTTTGAATCTGAGGCTGTTGTTCTTTTTTTACAGTTGTCAAATATTTTATACGGTAAATGTGTGATAGCTGAATGACTTTTACTGTTTTTTTTCTGTTTCCTCTTCCTGTTTCCTCTCAGCTGAAAGGTAGGAAATCTGACTTTCCTTTTCTGCTATTTCAAAAACTCTCATAGCCAGAAATTGCAATTATTTTTTGGCTTTGCTTTTGACATAAACAGTCAAGGTCCTTGCTTGTTCAAACTGTACAATATTGTGTGAAATTTTGTTGTTTAAGTGGCATATTTTGTTAGAATTGTAACGTTTAAACCGAAAAAACTTACAGAGTTTTCTTGTTTTCATATTTTACTTTGTATCATTAGAATGCCTGAAGAGTCGTTTTTTGTTTATCTAAAGTCCTTCTCTCTTTCTTCTCACTGAGAGTTTTGTTGTCCTAGCCACTGTCGCATTTATGCTGCTCACCATTCACAGTCAGTTGTCAGCGCTACTTTTTTTGCTAAATTATTCAGTTTATTCCCTACAGCTGGCTACAATCTGCCACTTTGAAAAGTGCTTTAGAAAATACAATTTAAAAATGTAAATTTAATTACTTGCGGCTTCATCAAAGTCACGCTAACCACAATAAAAATGTTTCGATTTCAGCGCTAGGACAGAAATTATTTTCTGTTAAATTTTACAAAGCATTTATTTTGAGAGTTTGCAGTGGCTATTCATCTTCCTTGTCTAGTCGAGTTTCCATGTCTGGTTCTCAGTCTCCTGCAATGCGTTGAATGTCTCTATTAACTATAATTGCGGTAGCACATTTCTAAATGTTTATCCTGTATTGTGCCATTGACGGCGTGTTTTCGTGTCCTCCGTGTAAGCACAATTACTGCTCTGCGTTTCTAGAAACCATATGCGTGTCAGATCCCCGGCTGCACCAAACGCTACACGGACCCCAGTTCCCTCCGCAAGCACGTGAAGATCCACTCCGCCAAAGAGCAGCAGGTGCGTAGAAAGGTAAGAAAAAGATTCCAACCATACGCAATCAAACAGTATGCCGGTAAAATACCAGAATGACTTTAACGGTAAAAACTGTTCACACTAGCGCTGCCAATCCGGCATTTTAACGGAAAAGAATCTTTCACACAGCGGTTTCAAAATTCCAGTATTTTTGGTGACATCATCAACTGGTGACACACTTTAAACAGCTGCGTCTTTGTAAACATGAATAATGCGGTAATTGTTTCATAAGAGACAGCGTCACTAACTGTTCTCTGATGTGGTGACAAATGTCTTCATCCACCCGAATCATTATCATTAAGTGCTTTGATTTCGCCTGTTTAATAATTTCCGTCTGCGATTTCTGTAAACAGCAACGAGTGAATATTCTGTGACATCATCAACCGGCGACACCTTTTGAACAGCTGGACCCGCAAAAGCGCAAAATAAGCGCGCAAGAATTGAGCGAATTTTTGTTCTGCTTTCACACAGAGCAGACTACAGGCAATATGCCGGGAATGCTACTGGTATCCGTGCCAGAATATTCCCGGAACAAATTTCCCGGTATTTGTCTGTTCACACAAAAGTGCATGCCGCCAATATACCGGTATTTTGCCGGGAAAGTCTGTATGTGTGAAAGGAGCTAGTGAGGCCTGAAGGACGCCGCTTCTTTAGTTGATGTTGTCCACCGTGGTTTTTTCACAGCTTGATGCCGTTTGTTCTGCTTCGGTTTGTCTTTGAAAACCATTTCTTCAACAATAGATCAAGTCTGACCACATTTGGTCATCTACATGGTGAGGAGCGCATTCCTCATTAAAGCGGTAATTATACGCAGAATGGCCTCATTGTTGCGCTGCTCTCTAAACGACAGCTGACTGATGCCTTCTTCTACTCGCCGCCGTAAGCGGAAACACATGTTAGCATGTAGCATTGTTAACAAGCTTTGCGCCGCTATTCCCCGGTGGCCAGATGTTGCGGGCTGATGTCAAACAAACACTCCCACTGCATCTTTTAAGAAGACGACCCGCTATACGGCCTGATGAATGTCTAATTAAGTCCTGTTTGTTTGGATTCCAATTAACAACTTCGCGAGGAAGAAATTAGGCTTTTATTTTGAAGTCCTCCTAATTGCAGTGGAATTAAAATGGCGTGCACAATACTTTAAACTTGCATTTCACGCCTCATTTCAGCTTTTGTTTGCTAAGATGAATTTTCTCCAGATTCCGGTTGATGAGACCAAAGATCTTTTTCCAGATAAACATAACCGTTCCTCAATAGGAGCTTTTAGAGCTAGAAAGTTCTAAACGCATTTGGTTTAGCCCTAAACTCTAAACAAATGTTGAATGATTACTCCCAGATCTGATCTGTTCCTCACTTGCTTAGCTGAAGTGAAGAAGCACCTTCCTGCACGTTGAGAGCATATACTGACGGTTTTTTGTGGCCTTTTATTGTGGGAATTCTAGGGGAATCTGTGCAACAATTATCTTTGTGGTGGAGTGCTCACTATTACAGATTCACTATTATAGTTTTTTTTATTTATTTATTATTAAACGTTTCAATCTTATAAAAAATGCGAGCAAGAAGTCTTGCGTTTATAATTTTGTTAAGTGTATTTCCTCACAGATTTGGTTGGTGGGGAACATGTCAACACTAACGGACGTAACCACAGCTGTGTGTGTGTGTGTGTGTGTGTGTGTGTGTGTGTGTGTGTGTGTGTGTTTTTACTTTATATTAAAAACTGTTTTCAGTTTCAATCTAGTTCAGTGTGACTGTGAGCATTTCGACATTTCCCCTCTCATCCAGCCAAGCTCGAGCATAAACATCACTTTTGTTATCTTTTCAGTTTTCACATTTGTGAGGTCATTTGATTACATTTTACCCATTTTCTCAAACCAGAAGTGCTTCAAATTAGTGCCTGGGGGTTCCATGACCCAAGCTGACCCACAGTGACCCCTGATTTGTCTCGCCCCCTCGATATGGACGAAATTCTTAAGAGCCAATTTTAAGCCAGTGGTATTTCTAGAAGTTTCCTCATCTCTGATTTAAAATCCCTCTTGCCTTTGACTTGTCTGATTGACAGCTGAGGAGCTGCCCACATTTAGAATCCGATGCTCTGAGCGAATGCCTGTCCATGCAGCACCTCCATGGCCCCGCCCCTTCCCAGCATCCCCAGTGTGCCGGCAACTCCCAGCATCCTCTGAATGGGAAAGATGCCCGTTCCTCAGCTCTTGGACCGGAGATGTTCACAGGTACTTCACTTTTTGAATATTTCATTTTTTTTATTAGGAAAATAATGCAAAGGAAAATTTGAAACTCACATGGTATAACTAATTTGACTTAATTAATATTCATATATATATATATATATATATATATATATATATATATTTTTTTTTTTTTTTTTTTAATTAAAATTTTTTTTAATCAATTATTTGACTCAATAAATTGAGTGATGCTTACAGAAATTTGGAAGCAAGAATTACATTGTTGACAGAAGAATTTACGCATCAAACAGGATGAATTCACCAAAAAAAGTGGTTTCTAAAACAAAAGCCCCACATTGTTGCCAAATTAAATCAGCGATAAAAGCAGCGTCCACTGTTATGTATCTGATGCATTCTGGGATGTTTTCAGTGACGGGTAGAAGATATTGCCCTCCACCCTGAATGCTCCCAAACCCAGATGTGCTCAAGTGTACGTTCACTTACCGAACCCTTTCTGTGATCCAAAACCAATAAGCTTCGATTTAACAGCTCAAGTGGACATGACAGAATAAAGGCGATTGTAATGTTATGAAGACCATATGCTCGGATATTATTGCAAACAGCTGCAACGCGCAATCCCCCTTAGATGTGAATATCTCACGCTGTTTGTAGTGTTATGCAATTCACGTTCAAAAAAGAGTCACAAAATTAAAGGACTCTTATTTTATAATACCGTCATGTGACTTTTGAGTTTGAGAAAATTGTCAACGTCTATGTTTGTGCATATTTCCATAACACACACACACACACACACACACACACATACACCAATTCATAAATAAATCCATCCATTCATCCAACCACCCTCAATAAATGGAGCCAATCACAACAACTCTGGGCCTGAAGGCGGGGCACAAAACCTGAATTGCTGGTCAACCAATCACAAAGCAGCACACTTTCACTCACACCGTCCAATTCTCAATTCTCTCGAGGTTTTCAGACTTTTCAGAAATCGTAAACCCAGAGGAAACCCACGCTAGCATAAGCAAACTAGGCCTGCATTTGATAGGCTGCTCAAAAA
Organism: Paedocypris micromegethes; assembly: GCA_028031935.1. NCBI lineage: Eukaryota > Metazoa > Chordata > Actinopteri > Cypriniformes > Paedocypris > Paedocypris micromegethes. The sequence continues at coordinate 25,079,547 of CM051498.1, read as the reverse complement.
TCTCGAAGTTCGAGTGAGAGTTCGATAAAGGACAATGACAAATTGGGCAGCGCTGAAGATTTTTTCACCATCTTGGTACCAAACACACTTCACACTCTCGCCTCCGACATGTGGCAGGGAGAAGTTCTGGCAAACGCTCCATCATTTCCCTCAAAGACGAACACTTTGTTGCAAACGTCTTTGGCCTGGAGGACCTGTTCCGTTACCGTGGCTGTTTGTTCTTGTTTGGAGGAGAAGTTGTGGTTGAATCTGGCCAAGATGCCTGGATTTAATGTTCCTGGTGCCTCTCATCCTTTGTTCCTCGGCCAGTAGAACAAGCGAAGAAAAGTGGAGAGTGCCTACCTACGTACGCATGTCATGAGATCATTTGCATAAATGCTGCTTTTTTCGTTCAGTACGAGCTGGAATTGGGTAATGGGTGGAATTTATTGAGTTATCAGGATGTAATATCAATCTGGAAGGTTTTATGAAGGTTAGAGGTGGATTCATGCACGGTCCGGTTCATATGGCATTTTAACATTCTTTTTAGTAGAGATAAGGCCTTTTTAGACTTTGTAATAGACAATTCCACCCATTCTTTTGTAGAAAGCTGAATTTTGTTGAGTAGATGATTTTTATTAATTTAAATTTTAAAAAATAAAGTAAACCAAGTAAATGAAAAATGACTTAAAAGCCTACAAATCCTACAGGTTCTCCACAACCTTCACTCTTTTGAATCAACTACCTTCCAGTGAAAATACATAAACTAATGATTGAGTGATATAATCAGAAGATTTTAATGGATTTGTGGGATGAGTTCACAGTGTTTTGTGGATAACGAAGAAGCACGAGCGACTCGGTCCAAAGAAAGACTGTTAAAGTTTGGATCGGCCATTTTGACATGACACTTATACTCAGAAATGATTCAGTGCGGCCAAGACTGGATTTATTTCCTCCCCATTGGAAACTTTACAAACAACTCATGGATTCAGCAAATAAAGGAGTTGTGGAGGTCTTTGTGTTGGCCTGGTGTTTGTGTGGATCTTCAGACTCGCATCTCGTCCTTCTTTCCTGCAGAACAACAACTGCAGCAATCACCGTCATTACACGTTGAATGCTTTCCAGTCTGGAAGCAGATGTCGGACTGAAAGCACTGAAGACTTTGATTGATGATTTTGTTGGTAATGAATCAAGTTTGTTACCGGCTCTGAAAAACGGTCTGATTTTCCTATAAAGAGCAGAAAGAGAAAGAGAAGAAGCCGAGATGAGCGTCAGGGTGTAGACGTCCACAAGCCTCGGATGGGAAAACAATCACTGGGTCAATTTGAAGGACTTTAACGACTGACAAAGGAGAACAGTGTCTGTTTGTCGCTCATTGTTTTTTTCTATAGTAGTAAAATGTAAAGTAGAATGACATCAACCGACAACGAATCTAATTCATCACATTTTTGTTTGAATAGAGTTGCCACATAATGTCTTTTGAACTTCCAATAAAATCAGTTGAATTTAAGGATCAGCTTTGTTGTTTAAATAGGCTTCCCGAAAATATTTAGCTGATTTTAATGGACAAAAATGAAGTTTGGGTGAAGTTGCATCGTGGAGAAATGTAGCAATAAATACTGTTGGGCGCCCGTTGAGAAAGATTGGTGGTGAAAATTCTGGAATTTTTGGCCTGTGGTCATGAAAATCACACTCTTAATTTTCGGAAAAAATGCTGTTTATGAAAGGTATTACTATTGGAAACCCGTGGCAAGACGGGAAATTAGAAAAGGCACGTGTTGGGAAAATTTGGGTGCGATTTCACGATCATCTGCCAAAATTTATGCAGCTAAAATGACCCAAGATCCAAAATCTTTGTCGACTGTATAAAATCCCAAATGATTAACTGTAAATTGCTAATGGCGCAAAACAAGAGCAGTTTCTGTCTCCCAAAGGCTCTGTGTCGGCACCAAACTCACATAAATGCTGTGTTGTGGACATTCAATGGTCAAGGTTGAGTTCCTAAATGTTCCTTGGGCTTTGTCCACCATGTTTTGTTGGTCTTTCAGGCCTGTACACCGGCTCCAGCTCAACACACAATGGATCCCCACTTGAGTTACTCTCTTCGGGCCCCGATCTGCCCCCCAGACAGGCCCGTCTGGACCGTGACGTCAGCAGCCCGCACCATCTCTCTCCTCTGTCTGGACTGGAGAGCACCAGGGAAGGGTGAGAGCACGAGAAGAAGCCGTTTTATCCAAAGCATTGCATGACAGGTTCAAGCTCTTCAGGGTATCAAACTCCTCAAGCTTCGTCACTTTATCCATGTAGATCAGTGATGCCCAACCTGCGGCCCGCGGGCCAGATCCGGTCCATGAAAAGGTATGCATATATGTATGCTAATATAATATGCTAATTTTAGAACATTTATCAATAACAATAATCAACAAACCTAGTCTGTGATGAAGAGTAAAACTTGGGTCAAATCAGAAGGTGAATTTGACAAGTATTGATTTTTCATTTCTTTTTCAAAAGTTTAAATATCACCGTAAAATACATTGTGGGCCTCAATTTAGTCCCAGCATATGAAAGGACGGGCATCACTGAGGTACGATACTTCTATAAATAAAAATAAAAAAGTTTTAATATTTAATGTCACAGAAAGAAACATTCACACATCTTTTGCATTATGGGATTAGGGTTAGGGTTAGGTTAGGTGTTGGTAATGCAATGCATTATGGGATTAACCTGACTCAGCATACTTAGCAAAGCGATGTTTTAGCTTTTCCAAAAAAAACCTTCTTAAATGAAATCATTAATGAACATTTGCGCACTGGGTTTTCCACATAAAAGAAGATTTACCTTGTTCTTTGTGCGTGTCGTCGGTGTGTTTTCACTAACGTAAGGACTGTATTGATTCAGGGTCTTGGATTTATTTGCCATCTTGGATTTTTCCCTTGTTCCTGCAGAACGTTTGTTTTCATTGTAACTTGCTCCCGAAGACAAAGTTTGTTCGGCCTATAACACACACACTCCTGCCGCGCTCTCGGCCGACTCACTGTGTGTTTACACAGCCAATCCAGATTAAACCAATGTCGCTTTAGCGCGACGTAAACCCCCCGACGCTGGCGCGAGTGGCTCGGCCTTCCATTGAGGTGTCAGTGGAGTGGAACTAAACGAGGCTTTTTTTCTCGGTTTGTCTCTGTCCTCAAGCTGTTTAATGTTCTCCAAACATACAAAAGACAATTACAATGGAGTCTAATATGTCTAACAGCTCTGTGCGCCAAGGCATGTTTCCCATTAGAAAAAGCCGAGCTCCCTCCGGACCAGCAAAGCTGAGCTGCAAATCCAACGTGTCATCGGGAGTTGCTTTGCGCAGCGAGTGATGAACAGAGAGGCTTTAAACCAAGACCAGGAAGTGCAACCAAATACATCTGTTCTTTTTAAAGCAAATCGAATCAAAAACATCATAAAGTCGAAGCAAACAGCATTAAGTCTGTTCATTTCAGCTGCATTAGTAATGATGGTTTGTGACGTTTCTACATCAGTGGTACCTCTCTTAACGAAATTATTTTGTGTCGATAGCAGTTTCATTAAAAGGAAATTTCGTTATTTGGACCGCGTTTTGCATGTAAAAGCCCTAATTCATTTCGAGGATCCGTAAATTCAGATAAAATGTTTTTTTAATTGATAAAATAGTGGTAATATATGTAATTTAAAAAAATGTTCCATAACAGATTTAAAAAAAAAAAAAAAACAAGTTACAAAATCACATACAAAGCAAATTAACTGAAGAGAACTTGAACTTTTTTTTTTCCACTTTTAATCAGGCTTTTTTTTATTTTTCTCACCGCTTTTAATCATCTCAGGTTTAGGTCTCACCACTATCTCAGTTGTGTCTCGCTGTTTGTGAGAAGACTAGAAAGCAAAGACCTCGAGTTTGTCTCACGGTTTTCTCAATTGTGTCTCACTGTTTGTGAAAAGACCGTAAAACAATTGTCTCAAGTATATATTTCAGTCTTTTCTCTCAATTGTATCTCACTGTTTGTGAAAAGACCGTGAAACAATTCCCTCAAGTTTACATTTCACTCTTTTCTCTCAATTGTATCTCACTGTTTGTGAGAGAACAATTTTCTCAGCTTTAGGTGTCACCGCTATATCAGTTGTGTCTCACTGTTTGTTTGAAGGCTGGAAAATGATGGTTTATTATTTTATAAATCATGTTTACATCTCACCGTTGTGTCTCTATTGTGTCTCGCCATTGTGAGAAAACCAGCAAGAAATGAACCCAGGCGTATGTACCACCTTCGTGTTTAACTCTTGTATCTCAATTGCGTCTCGCCATATGTGAGAAACCTGGAACAAAGACTCCTACTCAGTGTAGTAACGGCTAGACCACCTAAAGCATTGCTATATTCACATTAGCAGCTTATATTTCTCGTTTTCTCACCCATTCACTCACTCTGTGTTTCTGCAGACGTTTGTTTCTAGACGCTGGAGTGTATTTTGTCATGAGAGCTCCGTTGCTTCATCACGTTGCACACATCGGTTTGTTACAAAAACAGCCCAGCGCTCATCAAATGTGCCGTGTTCATTAAAAAGCCCTGGAAAACGAGCTGTTTTTCCAGGTTTAAAAAAAAGAAAGAAAGAGATTCAGCCAGCCATTTTAAAGCTCCACAAACAATTACTGCCGCTACTAGAAATGAGAGCTGAGACCTGACAGGCCCGGGGGATTCTCCAGTAATACTATATGCAATTGCACTGAAGGTCAGCCTGACATGTTTGAGTTCAGAAAAGCGTTTAACTCGTGTTCGACGTGGAAGGTCACAACACGAAATTCAACATCTTTTATTCCACGTCCAAGTGGCACCATTATATCTTTCCATTTCTCGAGCCGCCGATGGAAATCACCACCACCTTATTTGCGGAAGTCATTACGGCCGGGGTTCCCAATCAAAAATGTATACGCACATTCATACGCATATAGGCGGCTTTATCCCGTCCGCCTCTGCCAGGAGCGCCAACTAACCAGGTCTACTTACATGTGAAGGTAGAGCTTTTAGATTTACACGTATAAAGCCTAGAGTACACACTCGCCCGCCAACGTCAACAACAGCTGCCGCTCTTGTTTTTCCCTGATGGTTTAGCAGGACGTTAAACATTTTGACAAAATTATCTAACTTGCTTGACTACACGGCTGCAGTCTCTGACCTCACTGCTAAATGTGTTTACCCTGGCTGAAACGGCCCATTTAGACTCCTTTTACTTTGCAAATACTAGTGTCATTTTCTGGAGCTAATATTAAAAAACGTGCCAGTGAAAATACATCCAGCGGTGTCCATTTGTGCGGAGTTTAGGACTGAGTGGGAAGACGCTCTGCTTTCGCTCAGAGGTGTAGCCGTGGAATGTGCCCACCCGACCGAGCTTGGGTGGCATGGGTTCCTCAAAGGCTTTATTTAACTGTTCTGTTGGACAGTTGACACTGCAGATTGGCAAAAGTGGTTCTCCCTTTTTGGTTTCCATCGTTATCCTGTCCAAAAAATTGTTTGCAGAATTGGCCATTGTGAATGAGAGTGTGAATGTGGGTGTCTGTGTCATGCTCTGTGATTGGCCATCAATCCAAAGAATGCCCCGCCTTCAGCCCCAGAGAGACTGTGATTGGCTCTATTACCCAGAAAGTGTTTCGAAAGTGGGTGGATGGATGAAAAACCTAGTTAGTCCTTTAACGAAACTTATATTTTATCATGGCATCTCACATCCGTTTCTGATTGGCTGATGCACCTAGTCATGCTGTGCGTCAGGTTCTTCTTAATATTTCTTATTATCTGACACCTTATTTCATTCGCGTCCTAAATTACTGATGAGAGACACAGTCGACTCAGTGATCAGGAGTGAGTGAGAGTGTGAATGTGTGTCCTGCTCTATGATTGGTTGGCCACCCATCTATGTGTTATGCCCCGCCTTCAGGCCTAGAGTTGCCGACTCCAGCTCTCTGTGACCAGAAGTAGAATGAAGATGAATGAATGACTTTAATAGTCAAATTTCTGTCAGCATCATTTCATCTTCTGTCACAGTTCCAGCCTTGGAACCAACCTATTACAATAAATCGGGATCTACTGTACCTCCATCCATCCATCCAAAACTGATTCATCCTGGAGCCAGTTCCATCATCTCCGGGTCAAACGTGGACACCGGAGAAAGCCACGAGAACATGCCAGCTCCGCTCAGACTTGGATGGACTTTACAACATGATCTCAAGATTTTTCATCAATCAGATCACATTAAAAATGCCCTCTGTGATTGGTTGGCCACCGAGAGATGCTGAGATTTGGCTCCAGCTCCCCGTGATACAAAAATGGACCAAGCGTTTAAAAAGTGATGAATGAATGGAGAAAAGTAAAAATCACATTCACCTTCAAAAACTCCTCAATTGGACACGCCGCGTCTCATTGATCTTTTCAGTGATCATCTGATCTCTTTCGGCTTTTGAGCGTTGGAGGCCGAGATAAGTCCGGCTGAAATCTCCCATGAGTGGCTTTAGTTTGCTAAGCAGAACCAGAACGGTTCCCACCAACCTGTGCCAAGCCTGCAGCCATGTCCTCCTCAATCAGAAGAACTTACGGAAATCATTCCCACTCACGCCGGCCACAACCTGACAGGTGAGACAAGACAAACTGGGAACCCAGCACTCGGCTCCATGAATCTTCATTTAAAGAGGATGTGAGGGAGGACCAGTCTTTTTGATCTACTGTATTGTGTCTCCTGGAGGATTTGTGAGCTTGAGCGTGAGCATCGCCTCCTTTCTCCTCTCGCCGGCACCTCCGTTGCACAATTTGTAAGGCCCGTGACCTTTCTAACAAGATTAAACGGGAACGTGGCATTCCGCTTTGGTGAAGTCCACAGTGTTTAATAACGTTATTTCATCATCCTAACTTCAGTGTGTAGGAGGCTTGCGTTCCAATCCTTGCAGATGATTTGTTCACATGCGTTATATTTCCTACGTCTAAGTTAGTGTATCCCAACTGGAAAACGGTGTTTTGATCCTGCTGGTGGTTATTTTCAGAGCCAGACATGAAGCGTTTTCTTTTCCGTGGAGCGTGTCCAGGCCCGTTTACTCGCGGGTCTGGGCCCGATGTGCTGAGTAAGGATTACTCACGCTGTTTAAATCCTGCTCTGGGATGCTCGCAGAAGTTCCCATGGAGCTATTTTCAGGGAATCACTTTCATTACTCAATCCGCCGTACTGGTGAAAAACCATTTGTGAACGCTTTCTTCACCAGCAGATAAACAAACCTTTGGCTTTTTTTTTTTTTTAGGTTTTTCAGTGCAATTACAGGTTGATTATTTGCTTTTTTCAATCAACCAAATTTTTCACAAAAATTTTTCTTATATATAGATTGCATAATTGCATAATTGTTGTAGTTGTTTGTAAATTGCCAGTTCATTTGCCAGTGCGTATATTTATTTGCTAGTGTGTTCATGTTATTTCTATTTGTTTGTACAAAGAAAATAGATAAAGATTAAATGAAAGGCCTTTTGTTTGATCAAGGACAAAAATGTCATATACACAATGTGAGCGTAAACATTGAATTAAAATACTAAGTATTAAATTCATTCAATTTATATTAATAACCACTAAAAATAAACAAAGTCATCAACTGTATTGAAATAAAAATGCATCTATGTTTTTATTTATATATACTGTATATCAATATGTATTTACAATTTACATAATCTATAATTCCCCCCTCTATATATATACCTCTATAGGTGTGTGTGTGTGTGTGTGTGTGTGTGTGTGTGTGTGTGTGTGTGTGTGTGTGTTTGTGTGTGTGTGTAGTATTTTGTACATTTAAATGTTTGTAACAATAGGAAATTAGAAATATGATTATAATATATGAATAATATTTATACATTATAAAAAGTTATAACACATTTTAACTAATATTGCAAAAGTATTTACTTACCAAAAAACAAATTTCACTGTTGCGTTTTCAATGTTTGAAAAACACCATTATTAAAGCCATTATATTGAAGCTTTTTACAGATTTATTATTGGGTCCATAGCAAATTTACGCCTAAAAGAATAACACTATCAATCATATTAATAAATATAATTATATCTATGTATATTAATAAAGTATCTGTTTATTTGATGGGTAAACAAATTAGATAGATTTTATTTTTTTTTTACTTATATTTTACTTTACTTAATTTTCTGTACTGTGTAATTTTCTCACAGTCTTCCCACTTTTGCCCATGCGCCACATTAAACAACACGTGTGTTCAGCACGAACATGAACTTTTATATAATCCGCGGGTCAGCGGCCATAAATCCCGCGTGACGTACGCGGCTGCCTTTATAGTGGCGAGGGTCAGCGAGCGCTGTAGCGAGAACGATGTTGGAAAGGTGAAAGCCGGTGATCAGTAAAGGTAAATACAGAAGGGAGAAATCAATCCTGCATATGAAAGATTCCCCTCATTCCTGGAGCCTTAGCCAGACGCAGATGGCAGTGATTATGGCGTGATTCACTTTAGCCGCGCATAGAAGCTTCTTGTAAAAATATGAGCAGTATAACTGTTTCCTGAGCTTGTGCTGACAGCAGATCTCTCGGGGAAGAAACACATGGGGGCGTGTCACCTCACAGCTAGCAAAGATGCCTATGCGTCACACAAACGCTACAGCTAATGCTAATTTCTAAAATATCTCTTGCCCCTATTGGCCTGTGATTGAGAGTCTGAAAATATTATATTCCACTTTTTTATGCGCGTGTTTGACGTTGGCTGACGATGAAAAACGACAACAGTTTAGCAGATGAAACGGCTAAGGAAGTCTTTATCAGATTTCAGGCCATTGAATCATGGGAAATACTGTATCACTCCTCGCACAAGGCCTGACGTATGAATAAAAAAGAATTATCTGGCCTGGAGAGTCCAACTTGTGCATTAGAGGATGTCTTGATCTTAACTTTAAACACAATTTATTACAGCTCTGTAAGACGTAAGTGCTTTGTGTCGTCTTTTTTTTCTTTGAAGCGATGGCATTTTTCTATGTCACGCTGTTGTTCTTTTGACTTGCGTGATGTCGTGGGGTGTAAAGTACTTTAGTACACTTTTTGTAAATTTTGTAAATATACAATATGTAGACATACCATATGTATAATACAATTGATTCTAAAATAAAATATCTAAAAGAAACTGAAAAAATTCATTGAAACACTGAGAATAGTATTTGTACTTGTATTAGTACTTGTGCATTATTGCGTGCATTGTGATTGCGTGAATTTATTGGGACTGTGTGAATTTAAAAGTTGCTTGCATTTTTGATACTCAGTGCAAGCACAAAGTAGCCAAAAAGTACTAATAAGTAAAAAAATAATTACAATATTTACCAAATTTACAAAAATTTCTAAAGTGTACTCAAGTACACACCTGGTGGTTTGTTTTAAAGATTTCCAACACTTCCAAAATTTCAGACCTAGATCAATTTGACACATTTTTATAAACTTAGAAAACCGTTTGTATACATTTTTTTTTTAGATTTGTTTGGTGACACTGTGTTTGGGATTAGATGTCTCATGGTTGAAAGTATATTTTAAAAAACATTTTTAGACTAGAGTGGCTAAAATGCCTATACATGAATCCAACCAATATTTCAGCCCATCACTATGGAAGGCATCTGCTATACTTCTATTAAAAAAATTAATTCCCTGCACTTGTTCGAAAGACAAATGGAGAGAATCTGACTTTGATGTGTCGTTTTAAAGGCAGAGGTTCCACCAGCGGAGCAGAAACGACATCACGGAGCCATTGCATTGGCACGGCGAGTTTGCTGGAACTACGGTTCGCATATCTTAAGACTGGCTTGGGACAGCTGCATTTAATGGAACTAACAAAAATGTATTTGTTCCATTGTGTGCGAGCTTGAACTTCCCCGAGCCGTCCTAGCGTACAGTGCGCAGGGACATGTTATGTATAAGTGGCATCTGGAGTGAAGAACGAGCTTGTACCAATCAAAACCAAACGCAGTTACTTTTAATACAAGAGCTGGATGAAGATGAAGCGTGCTGGATAATATAAAAAATGATATGCTTTGACTTCAGGCGATGTGGCTGACTTATAGAGTTAAAGTGGGAGTGAATCCAGGACGTTTGTCTGCTCGACTAATGCTGACTATTCTCCTTTTGGTCTCGCTTCCTTTCTTCAAGGTTATCCAGCAACTTGCTGTCTTCAGGGATCGGACTGTTGAAGGCCACAACTTCTCCTCCACCAACACTGGAGAAACAACAGAACCATCAACATCTCCACGTTCATTCTAAAGCCTACGGCAACTTCCACAACCCTCCAGCGACGGAGGGTAAGACAGTTCTACTGTTACAGTGTCAGGATGGATGGATGGCTGGATGGACAGACTTTATTCGTCCCTACTTTGAGAAATACGTTTTCTAGATTACCGCATTCACACGAATAAAAGCACCCCACTGATTTTTTCAAAATAAGGCAAAATAAAAATTCGGATTTCTCTTTAAAATACTATTTTCTCTTTTAACAAACCTAACTGGTAATGTTATGCTTAAAAATGATTTAAAAAAAAAAATCTATTTTAGCATTGGAACTACACCTCCCATAATACTTCGCTGCTCACATCACACCAGACTAAAGCTGACTGAGCTCGGTTTTTGTTTGACGTAAATATTAGAACGATCATGTTTTTCTGTGTGTAGCAGACGTTTGTCTCCGGTGTTCTTCGTTTTGAACTGTTTTCTTTTTGCTCCGAAGCTTTTGCGTGCTTATGGACTCGTTTTATTTAAAAACGACACGAGTGCTTAAGCTCGGATCAATCGGAGGAACCCAACAGTATATGAGGTTTCCTCCGTGTTCTTTCTGCAATAAAGGAGAAGCCTGGAACCACAAGTGGAAGCGTTTTCCTCAAACCAACACAAAATCACTCTGATCTGTCTGTCAAAAAAAAGGATCCGAAAGAAAAACGCTCGGCTTCCATGTCAGGTCACAACATACACGTGTTAACCACCTCAGGCCCGGCGCTTCCTCTGAGGGACACCGCGTGAACAAACATCTGGAAGTAACAAAAACGAGGAAGAAATAGAACAAGCACACAAGTTGTGTGTGGGTTTTGCTATTGAACGATGGCTGATTTTGATTTTAACTCGCATGACTGTTGTAAAAACCACTTGAGGAGAAGTTCTCTCATCCAAGGACACGTGATCAAATGCATCGCCTTCGCATCTGAAGCGCTTGTGTTTTCCACAGATTATCGCGGCAACTTTCAAAGCTGTTTCCATTTCGACAACTACAGAATGGAACAGTCCATAAACTCCGGGCATGTGCCTTCAGAAGCGCACGGATTCAACACAAACCCGCACACTGGCTTCTCCATGAGCTGCTCCGGCGGCGTCTCCTCCACAGGTACGTTCACTTTCCCGCCAAAATCATGTCACAAAGCAAAAATCATGTCACATGTTTTTGAAGGCTTCAGCTTGGTTCCGGACATCATCGGTTCGGGTTGCCAGTTCTCCCCGGGCACGGAGGAGAGCGTTTTCTTCCAGGTGGGCAGCTTCGATCGCGGTCTGAGCCAGACGTCGTCGGTCTACACGGAGACGTAACACCGGACTTCCTGTTTCCCTCAGTCCGTTTGAAACTCTTTTCCGTTTTGTTTTCTGAAATTCGTCGACTTTTTTTGTTTGACCCAGACATGAAGGCTGCTATCTCATTGCAAGAAGCGTAACGTGAGTGTCGTGTGATGTTGAGAATTTCTGCTTTTATGTGGAATTATTCAAACACGTGTTTCGAGTCTCCCGCGCTTTTTCAACAAATCCACCCGTTCCTGTTCCAACTGTGTCTGTGGAACGATTTAATAAACTTCAGAAACACCACACACTTCATGAATGATGAGTTCCATGTTTCCTACCTAAAGCTTCGTTTCTGTGATTTGTTGGCTGTTTTGTTGGATACAATTATTTAGCGTTGCTGTGTTTTCTCGGTGTTTGTTTGCCAGTGTTTGTCATTTGCTTGTCATCGTCCCAGATTTACAGAGTTCTTTATTTGGCGATGATGGCTTTCATAGCTTCCAAACTTTCGTGTATAAAATGTACAGTTTGTTTAATTTTAATGTCATTCTCTCGATTTCAGAAAATAAATGACTTGTGTAAATGGCGGCTCATTTTTTACGTTACATCTAACCATTGCTAGTACTAACATTTGTATAAATCTGCTCAGCTGGCTGCAGAAAAATCCATTACTCGGTCATTGCCTGACCCCTACTGAAGAGAACGAGTATTCATTACTTAAACGTTTCAAATGATGTAAAAGATCAGTATGGAATATGAAAGTGACAGTGTAGTGAGTAAAAGTGCATATTGCAATCGTGCAAAAACAAAAAAAAAATGTACACTTTCTTCCGACGAAGCAAAAAAGTAATGTGTGCACCATGTTTAATATAAAAAGCCCAGCAATGAAGTTGCTTTCTTGCTGCCCAGGGGAGTGGACGCAAACTCAATTCAAAAAGTCGATTTAGGAGGTGAAAGATCCTGCCAATCAGCGCCAACGATTAGTCAAATGAATGATCGGTTAAAATATATCGCATCATATTAAATATATGTATGTGGATGTTAATCAGAAAGAGGAGTTCTGTCTTTCAAAGTTTGTCCGTTTCTGCGCTCATTTTGCTCCAGTCAAATATAAATATAAAATCAGGAATGAGTGCCACAGTGCCATCTGGTGTTAGATAAGTGTTTAAAACCGATCGTTTGATGAAATGTTTTTTAAGAATGGCTTACCTGCAGGTTCTTAAGCTCCTTGAAAATGCTTGAATTTCAAGTTGTTTTTCAGTGTTTTCAAGGTCTTAACAATGCTTTCATTTTAATTGAAGTGCTTGGAAATGTAATTATACCGGTACTTATTTCACAACACACATGAGTTGTTTGCCTTTAGAAGACGGAATTAGGCGATTCAGAGAAAAATTAGAAGGCGATTTCTTATAGTTTATGTCTGGCGGTTTTCCCAAACCTCCTCCAAACACACCACGGCATTATGCTAAAATTCATCATGTCAGTGTCTTAAATGGCTTAATTGGATCAGTATCACACATCAGGTGTTTCCACCGGAAGTTGCAAGTCTAGGTGAAATGCGAGCGGAGCAGGTCGCTCAGGTAAACTTGTTTTAATGTTTAAAAGACTTATTTTGTGGGGTAAACTCCAACTAATTTGGATAACAGTTTCGGAGCCTTCACTGAAAAAGAATGAATTGAATGAAAAGAAAACAAAAATGTTTTTAATTCAACTCGTTTCAATCCCACCACCGCAGTAATTTCGAGGCCACACCTTAAAATGTAATATAGTATAGTCATCCATACTCTCTTTTCAAATACTCGTATATATTGTACTATTAGCAAATAGCGTTCAGCATTCGTCGGTTTTACTTTGAACAAAGAAAACTACTTTTTCTCTACTACTTCCGTCACAGCGCCACCTACCGAGCTGCGCTTCCGCTTTATAGGCGGCGGCATTTTCAAGAGACGGGGCGTGTCTGACTGTTTTGGGTATTCGAGGCAGAAAACCAACATATCGTCTAACAGTGAGAATAGACGTAGTATTTAGGTAAAGAAAGTTGACGTCAAAGAACTGACGCCTAAAGCCGTCTAACGTAAACGGTTAAACTTCGTCGCGTGACATTTGAGTTCAAAAGGCAAAGTTCAAATTGGGAAACAATCGTCGCGCTGGAATCTAACTCTTGCGTAAACTTTAACGTTCTTCCGGTGAGTAAATGTGCTTTTATGAACTGTAATTTACCTACATAAATAACTAATTTGTAACCACATATTGTAACAACAAATATGCAGCAACCTTTCAAACCTATTTACTTTTTGAGGTAGGATTTGAAGTAATTAAACGTTCGTTCTTCTGCGTTGGTAGTCACTATGGAGCAAACCTGGGAGAAGCTGGAATCTCTGCATCACTGGATTCTGCAAAATGGAGGTGTGTGTGTGTGTGTGTGTGTGTGTGTGTGTGTGCGTGCGTGTGTGCGTGTGTGCGTGCGTGCGTGCGCGCGTGCGCGCGTGCGCGTGTGTGTAAACTAGATGAAATGTTATGGTACATGGTGATAAGGTTGGTTTTGTCTGGTTTCATTTCAGACAAGCGGACTGATCCATGGCTCCTGGTCTTCTCTCCAGTCCCGGTCTTCTGTATTTTTCTGTGCTACCTCGGTGTGATTTGGGTCGGACCAAAAATTATGAAGCGCCATGACCCAGTGAACCTTAAAACTGTTCTGATTCTCTACAATTTTACCATGGTCGGCTTGTCTGTTTACATGTTCCACGAGGTGCATATTATATTTCGCTTTATTTTTTTTTTATTATAAGAATATTTTTAAAATCCTACACGCCATAACCCTGCTTTTCACCTATCTCCAGTTTCTAGTCACATCTTGGCTTGCAAACTACAGTTATCTGTGCCAACCTGTGGACTACAGTCCCAGTCCTTTGGGAATGAGGGTGATTACCATTGATTATTTTTTTTCCACATACATATAATTGTCTAAAATACATATACATTTCTTCTAGATGGCCAAGGTGTGCTGGTGGTTCTTCTTCTCTAAAGTCATAGAGCTCAGTGACACGGTAAGACTCTTCACCACTCTTCACATCGATTATCACACCTTCAGAAAAAAAAACATCTGTCAATTTTCACGTTCAGGTCTTTTTCATTTTAAGAAAAAAGAACAGTCAGATCACGTTTCTGCACGTGTACCATCACGGAACTATGATCTTCAACTGGTGGGCAGGAGTTAAGTTTGTGGCTGGAGGTCAATGTGCGTATTTTTAAATAAATTAAAGGTATTTTTAATTTTCATTTTAAAGTTGGTTGTAACCAAAATGACACTGACTGAAACTTGTAGTTAAGAAAATTTCACAACGATAGCGGTGAAATCATTAAATAAAAAGGTTTTGAAAGGTTGTGAAAGTTTACGTTTTAGACTGAATTTATTATATCTAAATTCTAATAAGAATAATATCTGTATTTTAATACATATGTTTGTGTTTCCCCTCAGCGTTTTTCATCGGCCTACTGAACACGTTTGTTCACATCGTGATGTATTCATACTACGGCCTGGCCGCCCTGGGCCCTCACATGCAGAAGTATCTGTGGTGGAAGCGATACCTGACCTCACTGCAGCTGGTGAGTTCAAGTTCAGAGCATTTTCGTAGCACTTTCTCTATGATTATCATATTATATTACTTCAGTCTAGACTTAAACTGACTCACTGATTCTGAGTCTCCAATTGGACTAGGCAGAGCATTCCATAGTTTGGGTGCTAAGTAGGCAAAGGATCTTCCTCCCTTGTAGATATTACAAATCTGTCAGACACCGATGAGTGTGTGACCGTCACCTGTGTTCATTCATACGGCCGTAGTGAAGCCTTTATATTGTTGATTCCCCCACAGCTCCAGTTTGTCCTGCTGACGCTTCACACCGGATACAACCTCTTCACAGACTGTGACTTCCCCGACTCCATGAACGCCGTTGTGTTTGCTTACTGCATCAGCCTCATTATACTCTTCGGTAACTTTTATTACCAGAGCTACGTGACCCGGAAGAGCAAGAAGTCTTAACCGTCAGAAGTAGTGTTTGTTTGCAAACTGGCATCTGATCTACACTTTGACCGGTGTTTTATAGAAACTTGAGTGAATAAAGAGGCTTTTTAAATAGCATTTGTATCATTTTTACACGATGTTTTACACACTGTGGCCCATGTAAGATGAGGTCAGGTGGGCATCATCTAGCACGCAGACGCGTTTGAATATGACATTAGCACCTTTCTGTGAGTCTTTGTGTCCTGATGATGCATGTCTCATGATGGTGTTTAAATACCAGGACATTTATTGGTGAATAGGACAACACTGCTGCTCGATTTTCACCGTTACAGAACAACAGACTGTCAATACAGTCGATATAAAACAACAATGGCTCAAAATGATTTGTTTACTTTGTTACATTTACAGCATAGGTACAAAAATGCTGTTTGATTGGCTGTAAGATGGTTAGTGCATAATGCTAAGCTTTACAACAATTCTAATCTAGAACTTTCCATTCATAAAAAATATGTTTTATACAGTCATACATTTACTCGTATAATGACACAGTAATGTCAAACACGCGTACTATTTAAAAAAAAAAGGCATTATTTTGGGTCCAAATACGTATCTATAGGTTTCAAAAGCACCACAGGGACATACTGGGTTCAAAGAGATTTTTTGACAATTATTAAACCGTATGTTCATTTCTCAACTGTAAAATTAACAAATTACTTTGAGGTGTAAAGTACTTGAGTAAGCGTTTTGTAAATGTACAATGTATAATACAAAAAAAGTATGATGAATGTGTAAAAAAATAAAACAGGAAAAAGAATTTTACACATTGAAACACTGATCATAGTATTTGTACTTTATTGGTTGCATGAATTTAAAAGTTGCTTATATTTTTGATACTTAGGACAAGTGCAAGTAGCCAAAAAAAATATTTACAAAAATTCCAAAAGTTTACTCGAGTACTTTACCTCCGTTTTTTTTTTTTAAATAAAGCTCCCGCATGAGCCCTGAACAAAGCAATGTTGGGTTATTAAACCAATTTATTATGCTCATGATAAACTCTCTGTGTGCTGTATCAATCACTTACATGGTTTAAATAAAGGAATATCCTTTTAAAATTGTGATTGTCACAGATTAAAAAATAATCTAGACAAAATAAAGATGGTTAAGTTTTGCGTTCGCTGCTGGTTGACTTCGAGGTGGAGAAGAATTCATGGAGACGAAGCTGTTTCGTTCCGCCACTAGTTTCACTCTTTTTAATCTTCTTCAACTGCTTTTCTTTTCCTCCATCAGTGGTCCGTTTCCTCTGTGTGTCCTAGTTACACAATACCAAAGTGTAAGGCTAAGTGTAAATTAACCTGTTTAGTAGAGACATCGCATTTGATGGAATTAATTCTTCAAAAAAATTCTGCAACTCTCAAACTTACCTTGTTCGGCTTCTTCTCTGAAGATTCATAGAGCTTCAATATCTGCAATCACAAGCAAAAATAGTTTTTAAACACGTTACAGTTTCATGCAAATCCAATCCAGTTTACAGGAAAACCTTTTTGAATCCACATAATCTAGATTTATGCTGTCTGGTTTATCTCTATTATTGTTCACCAACCTTCTTCACCCCGGTGGACACGGCTGCCCCGCACAGAGCAGATCTGCTGAGCCAGCACGATTCCCGCGCCTGTACGTCACATGACCAGTCCGACACGTGGAGGAAAAACACAATGTAGGTTTGGCGGATGTGGGAGAAAATATGCACCACCTAAA
This sequence comes from Paedocypris micromegethes, assembly GCA_028031935.1. Lineage (NCBI taxonomy): Eukaryota > Metazoa > Chordata > Actinopteri > Cypriniformes > Paedocypris > Paedocypris micromegethes. The sequence continues at coordinate 25,062,228 of CM051498.1, read as the reverse complement.
AATAAATAAAAACAAAAAAAAAACGTATTGTAAAAGAACCAAGTTTACAGTAATATAAAGTTTAATCCTAAACATAAAAGTGTAATTTGTTCAAAGCATCACAACGCTATTGAAAGAAAATTTCAAATGGTGTTAATGAGTTAATTCACAATGGGGCTTGTGATGGAAAGTTTGATTCTTTCTGTAATTTGATTTTAATCTTTAATTCTCGAACAGTAAAGTGGACGCGATCTAAAACTATTTATACAAAAGACAGCATGGTTTGCTTCAGCGAACAGCAAATAATACACGTCTGGCATCTGCCCTGTTGATCGCTGTCACGTGACTCATAAACAAATGATCTGTTTGAACGAATCACGAACATACTGGATTAATGCTGCTTCATACTATCATTCACTGAGGGAGCTCGTTCATTCAGAGTCATTTGAAAGGTTCGTTCATTTTGATCGAACAACGTCACTAGTCAACACGAAGAGTTGTTGACAATAGGGTGAAGTACATCATTAAGGAGTTAAACCTGCAATATACATTTTGGCCACCAGATGTCGCTGAAAGACACAGTTTAAGAGCTTTTGAGGAACGAACGCTTTTGCCAATGCAAGCTTTTTCTGAAAAGCATCACCTGTGGTAGGAAAAAAAACACGAAAAACTCACCTCTCCAACATACTGAATAGCTTTGGTGCTTTGAGAAGATCCTAGCAATTTTTGGACCATAGCACCCAGCACAGCTTTGTGTTTATCTTCAGAGACGTCAGAATCCAAAAGCATGCTGGGAAACTCCCACAAACCAGCCAAGAGACCTGCATAGCAACAGACGAGACGTTTCATGATTGATAAGAATATAACAATGGGGTGATTTTAACTCTGAGATCGTATCCATCATCTGTGTGACCTTTCTGTGGCCTGCGAATGAGGAGATACTCCTGCTCCTCTGCGGCTCGGCTGCGTCTCACTATGCAGGTAAGTGTGTTCTCCACACGCGGAGCTTTCTTTGCTGGCTTTCTTGGGTAATTCTGAACCCCCATGTGAGACTCCCAGATCCCTGAGAGACAAAGGCTGCAACCGTCCGCCACTGCTGAAAACACACGTTCATTTAAATATATTTTAAAATGTTTCAAATTTATTTTATGGTTCTTGACGTATGTAAGAGCCAAAATCAATGTTGTGGATTTGAATTGAGTACGAATATTTCATTTATTTATAGTATTTTTGCTGAAATATTTGATTCATTTGGATATGGTTTATGCTTGACCTTTCTTTATGTGCTTCTCTGTTGGCCACATCTTTAGTGCGCACTGTGTTTTACGTTAAATACTAGTTTGTACGGAATTAAATGAGTTTTTAAAACAAATGGAACATTTTATTATTGTTTTAATTATTATTATTAATAATTAAATATTAATAATAATAACAGTATTAATAATAATATAAGGCGCCTATGGGATATCTGCAAAAACAGTTTCGTAATACAGTATTTCAATGCAAAAAAACAAAAATATCTGATTCTGAAGTAAAAAAATATATTATTCTGAAGTAGTCAGCCACCACAAAAATTTTGCAATATTGTGCAAAAATAACACTTTAATCACAGTTTGTTGTGTACCAATAATAAAACAGCGGTGAATGACACAGTGTACGCTCGTTGAACTACTAGTTAGTGCCAGAAGTCCAAACAAAAAAAAATTAAATGAACAAAAAAAATCTGTAGAAAAAAAAAGTTTCAACTGAAAACGTGAAGATTGCAAGCAAAATGCAAACAAATGTGAAGCATTTTTGTTCGTTTCTTAGAAATGTATGTTTGATGCTTTTGCCACTAATCTGATTCCCTAAGGTTAAAGGTCAAATAGGTAAAGGTTAAAAGATCACACAGGCAGGTGAAACGGCTTGTTTACCATGTAAAACTTGTCTGATAAACAGAAAAACAAAAAGTGCGTTTCGGGAGCAGCAATTGTTCTTTTTTGGATTATGTTTTCTTGACTTTGAACGAGGATTAAAGAACCGTTTTTATATCCACCTGGATTCTCGCATGTTTCACGCATAAGAAACATCTCCGTAAATAAAGCAAAATAAAGTAAACTCGGAGTTACGCTTACCAACGCAACAATATCGTTATTATTAACATAAATACTCACAGCAGTTTTCAATATCAGGAACGGCTTGTTTTAATCGACTTGAATCTTCTTCTCGTTCGACGCTCACCTTTGAATTCACATGTGAGAATCTAAACATCCCATGACACTGAACGTCTCTGATGGCTTTGATTATTAGTCCGTACCCTGCTGAAGGCGTGGCAGTGGCTCTGGACGGGACACTGGCAGCAGAGAGGGCTCTTAGGGGTACACACCATCGCCCCCAACTCCATCATGGCTTGATTAAAGTCTCCAGCTCGCTCAGGATCCACAAGGGTCTCTGCAATCTGCCTGAAAAGCAGCACAAGCATCAGTGACACAAGCATGAAGTGTTGTGTTGTGTTGTGTTGTCCTGCAGCAGGAGAGGAGAACCTCAGTACCACAGACTCTGGGTCACGGCTGGACTGGTGCTGTCGGCTCCGATGGCTCGAACACGGCACAGGACGCGGATCACATTCCCATCCACTGCGCCTTTCACCTGGAGGAGAATTATGATAATATGTGCATTAGTTCTGGGAAACTGAATAGAGTATAATAAAGTATACAAATAATCATTTATACTGTATATAAACATATAATATTTAATAATGAGGTGGAAAGGGATGATTCGCTGTGGCGACCCCTGATAAGGGAAAAGCCAAAAGAGAAGTAGTAGTAGAATATACGTATTTAATAATTAATGTATTTATTTATTAGGAAAAAAACATGTTTTTATTAATATTCAGGGAAAAGGAAATGTCCATGTCTGCATTGAACAATAAACACAGTAACGATACCGTTTTTTATTAAAAAAAAAAAAAAAAAAAAAAAAACTAAAAATGTCACAGAATACTTTATTGCAAATACTTTTAAAATAAAAAATTAAATGTTTCTTTTCCTGAATGTCCCCAAAACTACTAAACACTTTTGTGCAAGAATTGAGACAACAATCACACTTTACAGTCTCTGCTTCGTAATAATGGATAATTATATATTTTTGGCTATTATCATTGAAGCCCGAGACGGTGGCGCACACGTGTGCTCTGTTGCATGACGATGGAGACACCTCATGTGCTCATCTGGATTTCTTGCGTTTGTCAAAAACAATACCAAGAACTAACAGAACCAAATGTATAACCAAAACCAATAAATAGGTGAGATTTAGTGTAAAGCAAAAGATTGGTAAGGGTCCAAATGACTGACAGACGCAACAGCCAATAAAAACACTCTTCTTGAAACATCTGCTTCCAATCAAAAAAACATAAGAATCCACAGAAATATTAAAGATTGTAAAATAATAAAATAATCATCATGCTGTAGTCCAGAAATGATCCTAACCTGTCCGAGTGCTATAGAGCTGATGGCAGCGGCGGTGTAGCGTCCCACTCCAGGAAGCTGCTTCAGAAGCTCCTCGGCGCTCCGTGGCAATTTCCCACCCAGGTCCGACACCACCTGCAAACATTCCGTACATTAGCAAGCATTTTACAATTTACAGATGTTCATCTCCTACTTTCTGGGCTCCTTCGTGAAGTCTGCGGCCACGAGAGTAGTAACCAAGCCCGGCCCACATTTGGTTTACTTCCTGTGGAGAAACACCAACCCTCCTCAGCATTTCAAAACACCTCAAACTAAGTGTCTTCTACTTCACCTCTAATGTAGCAGCAGCCAGATGTTCTACAGTCGGCCATTTCTGCAAACAAACGCAGTGATGGAGATCATGGAAGTGTGAAGAAGATTCCGTGGTGTCACTTACCTTCATCCACCTGTTATAGTAATCCATCACGGTTGCCACTTGGGTCTGTTGGAGCATGATCTCTGAGACCCACACTGATGGAGATTTGAGGATCTACTTATACATCCACACACGTCTTGTAAAATGATCAATCACATCATACCTGCATACGTCCTAATATTCACGTCGTTTTGCGTCAACGCCTGTGTGGAATGGCAAGAATTTAAAACCTACATTTAAGGGCTGCACGATATATCGAAGAAATATTGTTATTGCATAATAGAATGCGCAACACCCATGACGCAAACAGTTAAAAATATCGCAAAGTTAATTGACCTAGCGGATCAATGCAAAAGTGGTTAATTTGCAACTGAAGTGGATATGTTTAATAAATATCAAACATAAAACAATTTTGTGTTATTTATTTTATTAAAAGAAAAGAGCCAAGAACATATTTTGTTTAAAAGATGCTAATTTTAAGACAGTCTTGGTGATTGTACAGTTTTAAGGCCTGTACACTTTGTTTGATATTTTGCAATATTTATTAGTATTTAAAAGCAGGAAAGGCAAGGACACATTTTGTTTAAAAGATGCTCATGTTGACCTTGACGATTGTATGTTTATATTGTTGGTGAATAAAATGTAATGTTTGAGAGCAATGCATTTTATCTTTGCAAGTCTATTGGTAATAATAAAATCAATATATGCTGAGGTTTATATTTGGGCTGAGTGTTTAGCCCAAATTAAACTAAATTTGATTAAAAACAAAAAACATATTGCCTGTTTGTTTTAGTCATCAGTAGTTTTACTTTTTAGATAGATTGGGGGGGGGTTTGTATATGGGAATATGTTATATCGCAAGCAATATCGTTATTGCAATATTAACAGCAATATCGCATATTTTTTCAATATCGTGCAGCCCTTCTACATTTACAAATCATCTGAACTGGTTGGTTAAATGGCGTTACCAGTGTCCTCCAGGGAAGTTCTCTCTTGTTGTTCTCGTACCAACACATCAGCTGAGACCGGAACCGAGCCACTTCAGCAGGGTCGCGGAAAAAGTGGTAGGAAGACGGTTCCGTGTGGGCTTTCTCTGAAGATAACGTTAGAATGTGTGATTAACCCCGTTGGTTTGTTGTCCTGACGCGGCTCCTCACCTTGTTTGATGGCAGCTTTCGGCTTTTTAATGCCGCATCCGCCGGTTTTCGCATCTTCAATCGCCGCTGTTTTTTGAACTGCGCGTCTCAAGCGACTCATCGTGCGCATGCGTACCGCGACTCGTCTAAAAGCGTCGATAATTCATGACGCGTGCGTTAAATTTTGAGAATGTTGATAACTTGAATGTTTTGAGTTCCACGAGCTGCACCGCTCCCGCGTTTATTCACATCCGGTGGGCGGGGTTCCGTTGGACCAATAGCTGACGTCGAGTCATGTGGCAATTCATGTTTTAGTGTTTTTACGTGTTTTAAAAAATCACGTTACTTGTTGTATGTTTGTGACTTTGAATAAAATAGGTTAAACACATTTTCTTGTAATACAAAAGTACTTTAAACTACACTAAAAAGCGTAGTGTAAATGAATTTCTGTGAAGCGTTGTATTATTTCAATAAATCCTGCTGTTTTATTATTATTATTTGTATGATGTTAAGCTCTTCAGTGTCATTTAGGAGTCAGAATGTTGCTCCTTGAGACCTGTAAACACACACACACACACACACACACACACACACATAAAACATCACTTTAGAATGATATATTTTTACATCTCTAATATTTTTATATTCTATATTTAGAATTTAACAATTACTTTAAAAGGTTTCAAAACCTACCATGGGAAACGTTTGTGTTGTTGGACTGTAAATACAAAAAATCAGGGTTTTTCTGTGAGGAAAAGGCAGACAATCATCATTAAACTGACAGCAAACCCAGAAAGCTGAGCGGTTTAACCTCTGTGATCTTCACAATGCCGTACTAGAATGTTCTCAACATTAACGTCTGGAAGGGAAGCTCTCCCATCACTCCGCAGACCTGCTCCTCCAGCGCCGGGAACACACGCAGGAAATGCTGCACAGACACAGATGTCTCCAGGTTAGGTGGATGTTCTTATTACATGTGTTTATATTGAATATGGCCTGGTTACGGAGCGGCGTCTGGTCTTCACTGTACCTGTAGAGTGCGGCTGGCTTGTCTCTGAACATCTGCATGATCTTGGTTGCTCACGACACTCAACAAGTGAGGAACCACACTGAGGGAGAGAAGCTCCTCGGAAAGATCACGGCTGCACTCAGACAGGATTCTGGGCCATCAGATAGAATGAACACAAGGGTTAATTTTTAAGCAGTTATCATAAGTATTTCAATTTTTACCGGATGGTTCTGGCAGCTGCTGCTTGCTGGAGAAAAATGTTCTCGCTCATCTCTAAATCTAAATAAAATAAAACACACACACACACACAGACTAGCTTCTTACATCTCACAAATGCTGTATTTATGCTTTATTTATGTGATCACACACTATAATGGACCGTACCATCCTGGTGCTCAGGTGGGGGATCTTTCTCTCCGGAGGCTGTGAGATGAGACACCAAACCTCGGAGCAAAGCGCCTCTCAGGTCTGTCTGCAGCAGAACCTTTATCAGTTCTACAGCTGCGAGAGGAATTCAGGCAAACCAGCAGAACGTCAGAAGAAAGAAGAGCTCACAGTGAAATCCAAATAACACGGCCCAGCGGCATAAAGTGCTTGAGTAAATGGACTTTGTTACAACTTTGTACCCTAACTTTGTACTGGGAATCCAAAAGAAAAGCAACTTGTACTCTCTACTTGACTACATTTGTGATTGAGTACTCTTTACTCCACTACATTTGAATGGACACTTACAGTTACTTTGTGATTGTTACTTGTAACGGATAATGGAGTAATTTTCGCAGTTAGTTACTCTTTACACCGCTGCTACTGTCTCGTCTTTCAATCACATATAGACAACAAAAATAATATTTAAAAAATTCAAGAAGATGCTTGAACACGACGCTCACCTTCATATTGCACGTCTACATGCACAGACCTCAGCACGTTCACCAGCGGTTCCACTATGTTATGGTCATTCGTTTGGACAATAGTCTGAAACACATAAGCGACCGTTCTGAGGAACATTGCTTGAAGAAGCGTGGAGTAGCTAAAGCTAAATGAAAGAGAAAAAAAAAAAAAAAAAAAAAAATAAATATATATATATATATATATATATATATATATATATATATACTGTATGATATCTCACAAAGTACTGTATTATTATCATTAACCTCTAAAGACGTGAGCTCTGAAATTATATCCTTTTTAAAATTTGCTTTTATGAGCGCAATAAGTGTAAAAATTATGTGTCAATTTCTTTACATGATATAGTGTTGGAGATATTACATATGTTACTACTAAATATTTACTTATTTTCATCAATCTTTCGTGTCTTAACAAAAAGGACAAATCTTATTTCTTATAATTCTTATAATCTTAAAACTTGCGTCTCGCACTGCACCCGACAGAACTTGTCTTATTCTCCGCCATTTTAGCTACAACTGCAAAATGTGTTTCGACGATTGGACAACATTAAGATGCGATTAAAATGCTATTGGACACCATTAAGATGCGATTAAAATGCGATTGGACACCATTAAGACCACGACAACATGATCAATCTGTTTTAGAAAATGTTGAGAATATTGTGGCAGTCAGTACACAGACGAGGACATCAGGACTCAAGAAGATAGATTAGATTAAGTTAGATTATATTAGACTAAAGTTGGTTTCTGGGGAACCCAAAGTGATACCGTCTGAACCATCTCCACCTCAGCGTCGCTCCTGGTCAGGCGTGGTTAAATCACCTGCACTTCCTGTAGGATCTGCAGCACAAGCCGCTGCGTGTTAGGGGCCGTACACGTCATCAGAGCCGTCAGACCCCGGAACACGTGAGTCTGGTACGCAGAGTTTCCCTCAGCCAGACACTTGAGCAGGACGGCAGACGCCTCCTGAGTCTCTTCTGCTGCGGACCTCGCCATACATTCAGCGATGGCCTTCACACCTTCACCAGAACACACCAAAGCCTCAATATCCAAATGCTGCATATCCCTACACATTTTTATAGCATATGCATGAATATATTCTGTGCTTCAGATTAAAATCATCAAGTCTCATTGAAGACACCAAGCTTTTCAGGCTGGTCTTGTATTCTCTCATGTTCAAAATTCTTCAAAAATCCATAAAAGACAGTTCCACTCCATGTTCTTGGCATGTCAAACCAATCACTGGATTTTCATTTCGAGTTTACTATATTATTATGATTACTTTGAGGTCATATTATTCGAAGACATTGAGTCTTATTATTCGTGGAAGCACCCGGTCTTTACCGTAGCTTTCACAGATGAATTCTTTATACTTCTGACCAGCGCTGGAGATGATCTGAAGCAGTCGAAGGGCTTCCGTCTTGCTCTCGTCTTTCAGCTTTTGTTGTCGCAGAATCTCGAGTAGCGTCATGACTCCACCAACCTCTAGAAACTCGGTCATGTACTGATGACTGACCACACAAACACACATCTGCAGTAAGTTACAAAGCCACGGGCAAGACCATCCGTGGCCACTAGAGGGCGCCAAAGTGCCACAAATGAATTTACGGTACAAAGGAAAAAACACTTCAAGCTCAAATTGTATCGCATTCTTTAACACGAATCTTACCTGTTGGTGGCGGATAGAAAAACACCCACTGCCCGCAGCTGAAGCCCGAGACATGTTCCGAACAAATAGCTGGGAATGATGTAAGGACAAGCGGACTGAAGTAACGTAAAGTTAGTTAATCAATACGGCCCATCAGAGACCGAATCGGGATTGTTCTCTGCATTAACTGTTTTACTCAACAAAAAAAAGTGTTTTACTAAAAGAAAACTTGAAAACTGTGATGAAAACTACAAGACTGAGATTCAAACCAGGACCACAACTGCCACATAAGTCAAACGTTCTCGCATATTTTGTTCTCGCATGTTCATAAAGATACGTTAATCTCATCCAGGCGGTCAGTCGAGTCAGAAACAGACTGGCGACCTGCGCGAAACTCTCCTCCAGCTGCGCACGCGTCATCCCGGCGTGTCGGGACAGGAAGTCGCGCAGCATCCGGCCGCGCTGCGTCTTATTCCCGCGGTCCCACGCGTGAAGGAAACTCATCACCTGACGGCTCGTTTCCCGATCTTTACATTTAGACATTGTCTGAGCAATTCAGTGACTGTAAAGATAAACTACAATTATTATTACGGTCTATAAAACACTATTAATTGACTTTTGTAATATTATAATAATGTGTTGCTTATTATTATGTAATTATAAGGTATAAATAATAACTCACATCGTTTGAGCAGAAATAAACTACATCTGTACCATCTGTCTCGTTAAAATTAACGCAAAATTCACGGTCGTGACAAAATTGCCATACAATTAATTGACTGTCTTTGTTTTTCATCTAAAAGCCGCTTTCACTATTCAACGAAATGTACTACAAGAAAAGTTTTGACGTGATTTCTTACCGTCCTTCAAGACACAAAAGCCGTTGCCGGGGGAACAGACGGTTACGGTGTCCGCGGAGGATCAAACGCTAAAAGGTGAGCGTCGCGACGTTAAAATACACAGATAAACTAGAAAAGACACAAATCCTTTTATATTGTTTTCTTCTCGCTTTATTAAACACATGTGTTATTATTTTCAACAGTTTTCAAAGATACGATGACGCGCATACGCCTCTTGTATAAAACAATCAGGCAAACTGAGGTTATGATCAGCAGGTACAGATTTCTTTGAATAAATTCATACTAAATATGAACACTGTTTTTTAATTAACAGCATGATACTAAATGATTAATATTTTATGTATGTTGGTTAATTATGTCCCATTTTTTTTTGTTTGTTTCTTTGTGAAACAGTTCAGTAAACCCTCTTGTGTTTCTGTTCAATAATCCCCTCAGAATCCCCAAAAGTTCTCGGGGTCTTTCAACTCTATTATTTCTCCGTGAGACGCTGGGAAAAGGCGTCAAGTCCTCGTTGTCCGACAACTTTTTCACATGTTGTTTATTTCTTTGAATCTTGCACCTTTTGAATTTCCTGTTATGGTAAAATTTGGCATTTTAAAATGGTTAAAAAAATTGTAGTAAAAAAACACCCAACATTTTTAGGGAAAAGCTTTTACCTCCATAAGAACACTTTTGAGTTTCTCATAGGCCTCTTCCAGATCATCATTAATGATCACGATATCAAACACTCCTGGTTCTTTGCCTAAATCGGACAAAAGTCAAATTTAGGTTTTAATTCATACCATATTCAACAAAAGCCATTTGTTTTTACTGTCGTTTGAGTTGTGACATTATTTTATCTGTTTTCCTAATTGTTTGTTTTTGTCTTTTTTATTACAGCTGTTTTCAATTATATCTTCTGTTTTATCATATATTTTCCTGTACAGCACTTTAACGTATCAATTAATAACTTAGTATCAATTAACTTTGTGTTTTAAATTTAAGTTAAATTTAACTTAAAATAAAGTTTCAGTTACAGTTACAACAGTTTGAGACTCGAGGTGTGAGTTCGAGGCCTGGTTGGGAACTTTCATGAGTGTGAATGTGTGTGATATCAGCTCCCCGTGACCCAGATATTGAGTGAGCGATAGAAGATGGAGGGATGGATTGTGGGTCTTTCACTTACTGAGCTCCATGTCGACCCTCGCTGCCTCCAGCCGCTTCTGTAGACTGTCTTCCGTCTCCGTTTGTCTGTCCCTCAGACGTTTTTCCTGTAAAAACACCCTGAAGATGATTCCATCGGAGGAAAGTGTCTGAAAGGCTGCGGGCTCACCAGTATTTCCATTGATGGAGGCTGGATGGAGATGTAAATGGGGTCCAGGTCGGTTTTCTTGATGTTTCTTACACCTTGTATGTCCACATCCAGGATGCAGATGAGATTTTGGGCCTGTACGTCCTCTACAGACGACTTGCTGCGGGGAGAAAGACGAGGTGGATCGTCTCGAGAGAACCAGAGTGAAACCTTCAGGATGAAATATTTACCTTGTTCCATACATGTTTCCAGAAAACTCTGCGTTCTCAATAAACTCGTCCTTATCGATTCCCTCCTGCATCTTTTCTCTCGTGACAAAATGGTAATCTGCGTTTGAGAAAGAAACAAATAACGATTAAATAAAGCTAAACAACCAATGCCTTTGGTTAAATCACAGGGTTGGCTTTAGCATTTATATTTATTACAAAGAATACATTGAAAAATATAAAAATATTCGTCACATTTATGTCATATTTATTTATTTATTTATTGAATGAATATAATACGGCATTACACAGCTTTCTAAATACAGATAAATTCCAAAAAAAACAAGTCTTAACATTTTTAGTTTCGATTTTTTATTTAAATTCAAATATATCTGTAATTAAGGTAATTTATTTTATTGTAATTGTCATAATATTAGCTTTAGTTCATCATTAATGTGTCTATATACAGTATGTTTCATTATTTTATCGTTAATACATTTTTAGCATTATTTGTAAGTATTATTAATGTTGCGTTTATTTGTTGAACATTAGCTTTAAAGATGTCATATATAGATCGTGACACTATATATCGAAGTGTCTGTCGGAATCTAGATCTGAAGTGAGTTTGCCAAATTTGTCGTGTAGTTACATAAATTATTATCATCAATAACTAAATGCATTGGTAAAGTTGGTCAAACAGAAGGAAAACTCTTCTGAAATGTGCTGAAAGAGATTTAATTTTGATGGTCTGCTAAAGCCAACAACACAAGACAAACTATAAGGCGGGAAAACACTGACGCTTCCGCATGAGGCGCAATAGCCGTGTAAAATTATTAAGATAAATAAATAAGAGCAAATTATGACGGGAAAAATGTGTTCACAATAATGCGGAAGCATGTCTCTTTCACAACTGTTTTAACTTTTTCAATTTGTTCCAATTGTGTTAGAAACACGTTTCCATAACTCTTAGAAAAGGCTTTTAATTGCTGTCAGTTATTTCCCCCTTTTCATCTTTTTGCGCTACTGTTAAAGTTGTGTGGCATCAGGGTGGTACGTGATGCTAATGAAGGGACACGGGGGGCTATTTTCACAAGCTTTTTACTCCAAAGTGCACACTGGCATTCACGTGATGGAGAAAACATCACGATCATCTAGCCATTATCATCCGAAATGTGATTGGTTATTCATTTGAGAAAGATGAAAGTAACCCCCGTTATTCTCTCATCACATTCAAATCTGATCAGGAGAAAACCAATTACGGCCAATAATGGAAACCAAATCTACACCTTCAGAGTTCTCAGAGGACAGGACGTCTGCTACAGGAAGTAATGTAGCTCCCAGAAGCATTGGGAGACAATTCAGCCCTAGAGAAAACAACAAAGGCACATTGGGGAATAAAAAGAGAAATTTACCCCATGAAAGGCGGTCAACGTTTGGTAATTCATCTACACAGTTGGCTTGGAGTAAGAAGCAGCTGAGCATGTGCGTTTAAGAAGGTCTACAAATGAGCTGGAGGGGCTTTCGAACTAAAAGGGAAGTGGGAAGATCTAGTGGCACGGAAACAATTTTAGGAACTTAGTACGAACAGTTTTACTACAGTACTCATCGCGTTCTGCTCTGGAAGTGTGGAGCTCCATCTTACCTCTCCCGTTCTCTTCCCCCGGCCTGGGATTCCTGGTAGTGTCTGCAGGGAAGCACAAGGAGAATTCAGGGATTTGGGAATGTCTTCATGTCTCTTGGTCTGAAATGTTGGACTCACGGGAGACACTGAATCCAAAAACGCCCTGGTATTCCTTCATGAGTCTCTTTAGTAGTGTGCTCTTCCCGGCTCCAGAAGGGCCACTGAGAACCACAGGCCGGGGTCCTGACATTGCTCTGCCTGCCGGAAAAAGAAACAGTTTAGTCATGTGGTACAAAAAAACACGAGTATCGTAGATGGTTGCTAAGTGAACTTTCCCAAAAAAAACATTTCGTTTAAACTGTTTAAACTGTGAGGTACCGTATTTTTTTAGATTATAAGACACCATTGATAAATGTCTCTGTTTATTTTCACTTTGTTTCAGTTCAGTTTGTTTACAGATGTGAACCCAGGTCCTGCTGGTGCACACATAGTCTGAAAAATAAGATAAACTAGCATTTCTGTTGAGTTAGCGGTTAGCAACACCAAAGGTCATTGGTTTGATTCCCCCTGGAAAGTGATGTTACTTGTAAATGGCTTGAAAAGTACGGTAAATTAGAATTTAAGGGCAGTTAGCAGTTAGCGACACCAGAGGTCATGGGGTTGATTCCCAGAAAAGAAATGTTGTTCCTCGTACAGTAAAGGACTTGAAAAATACAGTAAATAAGCATTTAAGTGGAGTTAGCAGTTAGCAACAACAAAGGTCCTGGAGTTGATTCCCAGATAAATCATGTTGTTCCTTGTAAATGGCCTGAAAAAAACTGTAAATTAGCATTTACTGTAAGTGGAGTTAGCGGTTAGCAAAACTAGAGGTCGAGGGGTTGATTCCAAGACAAGTCACGTTGCTCTACGTAAATAGCCTGAAAAATACTGTAAATTGGCATTTACGTGGAGTTAGCAGTTAGCAACACCAGAGGTCAAGGGGTTGATTCCAAGACAAGTCACGTTGCTCTATGTAAATAGCCTGAAAAATACTGTAAATTAGCATTTCTGTGGAGTTAGCGGTTAGCAACACCAGAGGTCATGTTGTGTTGTAAACATGTAATGCAACCGTATCAACCGTTTCTAAGAAATTCAGAACTGTAATGTAAACGTTTTCCTATTGAAGTTTCTCTATTTTTGACACTATATGACAAAGACAGACACAGACGAGCGATTGCATGGTTGCATCGCTGTAAGAGAAAAGCTCAGGAACTAATCCACTGATCCGAGCATTAGTAATTCTGTTTCGAGGTCTGCAGACTGTGTCTTGTTATAGAGCAAGTGACAAGAAGTTTCAAACGCACGACAGAGAACTAGAAAAACTAAAAAAAAAAAGAAGAGAAGAGCTTCACGTGAAAGTTTGAAAATGTCTTTTTTTAGTTGAGGAACCGAGAGAGAAGCTTTTAGAGTGTGACGGTCCTCTAAAATGTAGATTTGCTGTGCCTAAACGATCTTAATGAACATGGAGATAGGCCAATGAAGAGATTACCGCCATAATCCATCACTGACATAGACACAGTGACCTGACGTCACACTTCTTTTCTCAGATTGTCTTCTCACACCTCACCATCATTAAATCTGAATCAAATGCATCAAACAAAGCGACAAAATAAATCACACAAAAACACTTTTTGATCATATATGTAGGAAAATCTGTTCAATCTGATTCCAATTTTTGTATAAATGATGGTCAAGGTTAAAAGACTTGCAGTATGCGTCCGTTAAGACATTTCTCATCTCTGAAATGCAAGTGGAACAGCCATTTCTAGTATGTAGAGTGAATAGAATAGAGGAAGAAGAAGAAGAAGATCTCACCTTGACTGTGGTTTCAGGTTGGACGGCGAGTGTTTGTGTGTGTTTTTAACTCACTGACTTACTGTCACGGCTTACGCCACCAGATTAAAACTCTCGGCCAATCACAGCTGAGCAGGTCTGCTCTCCATCTGCTTTAATAGACACCATTAACCATCAGTCTTTCTCATCAAAAACTAAAAGTTAAAATCAAACAGTCTCCTCTTATAATTTGCCAACTAAGGCTCAGATTCCAAAGTTGTTTAAAATAATCAAAATGTAAAATGAATTATAAAACCAATAGAGAAACTGCTTCATAAATTCAGATGACAAAACTATGGGAAGGAAAATAAAGAATTTGTACAGAATTGAGTAATTAAAAAATTAAAAAAAGCAAAAAAGTTAACTAAAGTGGTCAAACTGACCATAATATTTTGGCTTCATTAGTCACTTTTATTTATTTCATTTATTTTTATATTTATATTTAAAATTCCACTGTTTTATTCCTTATTTTTATATTCAATCTTTAGTTAAACTGCTTTAAAACAATATAATGTGTGCATGTGTATGTAATATGCATAATAGTATGTGCATAATGTAATATATACAGTATGTGTGCAATCTTGCTTTATGTGTGTGTGTGTGTGTGTGTGTGTGTGTGTGTGTGTGTGTGTGTGTGTGTGTGTGTGTGTGTGTGTAAAAACACACAAAAGGGAACATTAAGTGACAAGGGGAAAAAAAGAAACATTACTTCACTATAAAATGTACAGAAAATGTAGTTTTTTTTGTTCTCAATACTGCTGTGTTTTCTGCTTACATGAATATCTTGCAATAGAGTTTAAGTTGATGTGCGAGTGTTAAAGTAGGTGAGAGCGGTGGCGAGGAGGATGAAGTAACTTTCTTTGTCTTAGACACATGGCTAAGCTAATCCAGCGCTAACCTAAATCCTCAGACAAGTGTCTGTATGTCAGGACATCAGCCTCAGACACACTTTATACGGGGTCAAACATTAAAGCAGCATTACTGTGACCGTCAGATCCACCAACCTCCTGTGAAGAAGACAACCATATTTATTACAATATCAACCATATATTAGCCTGGATTAACCGCTTTAAGAATGGAACCAACCAATGAAGTAGACAAGTTTAGTTTATTTTGGTCAAAGAAAACACTGTACAAAATACATCCCGATCAAAACTGGTTGTCCGCTTCAAACGATTAAAAAGTGCTTTTTAAAAGATCCGCTTCATCTGATGCAACGTTACCAGAGAATAACAAACTATTGCTAAAATATACCACCTATATAAATAAAAACTATAGAAACCAAACCCTTGTTGTGATCCGTTGCATCGCACCGATCGGCCTGGAGATGTGTGTGTTGGTGGAAGCGCTGAGGAGCAGAAGTGTAAAGTACTTGAGTAAATAGACATTGCTACTTTAGGTATTTTTCTAAATTGTGTAAATATACAATATTGTATGTATAGTACAATTGATTCTAAAAAAAAATAATAATTAAAAAATTACAAAAGTATGACGAACGCATAAAGAAACTGGCAAAATTCTTTAGACATTACCTCACAAATACTGAGCATAGTATGTGTTGCGTTAATTTGTTGAAAAAGTTGCTTATGTTTTTGATAGTACAAGTACAAGCCAAAAAAGATTAAAGTAAAAAAAATATTTACTAAATGTACAAAAATACCTAAAGTAACAAAGTCTGTTTACTCAAGTACTTTACACCTCTAGTGAGGAGTGAATGTCCAGACCTCCTCCATGAAACATCTAGACAATCTGCCACAGGGTTAAACATCAGGAGAATTCAACACAACCCGTTACTACAAAAACACCAAAAGCAACCGGAAGGTGAACGTTAAAAAAACATGGCGGACTGTGTTATAAAAAAACGTATGGATTTTTCCGATGAGCGTCGTCACATTCAGTCTTCCGTGTCCGTGTGGTTAAACATGCCAAGAACAATGAGACAAGTTCACTTAAAGTCGATGACTACACTATCAGAACAGCTTCACTTACACGTAACGTAAAGAATATTTAACATATTCATTCTTGATTAAGTTACGGGAAAAGAAGTGTGAAAAATAATCATAAACAGTCCAACAGTTCCTTAGGCAATCTAAACGAAACCCGCTGTGAACTTCCTTCCCTTTAAAAAACAAGCACAAAAAATTCCAAAGTAATTATGTAGCGTAAACATTCGCAAAACCTTTACATCGAGTCTTTAAGATCCTTTCTATATCCAAATAACTTAAAAAACGAAACCCTTTTTAACACGACCTTCTATACACACTCCACTCACAGTCCTTTTTTACATAACATGTGTAAAGAATTTGCACCATATATATAAGATATTTTAACAAGAAAAAAAAAACAGTGGTTTTAATTGAAATTAGCGGAATTCTGACATGGAAGTGTTAAATATCAGCGCTCATTTCTCGTAGTTAAATTGTCCTTGGTTGATGGCGGCCATCTTTGTCACAAATACGCCAGTCAGAGTTGGGCCGCCATCTTTGACTCGTCACAAATACACTTGTCGGAGTTGGGTGGCCATTTTTAGCTCGTCACAGATACACTCGTTGGAGTTAGGCGGCCATCTTTGACTCGTCACAAATACACTCGTTAGAGTTGGGCGGCCATCTTTGTCTCGTCACAAATACACTTGTCGGAGTTGGGCGGCCATCTTTGACTCGTCACAAATACACTCGTTAGAGTTGGGCGGCCATCTTTGACTCGTCACAAATACACTTTTCAGAGTTGGGCGGCCATCTTTGACTCGTCACAAATACACTCGTCGGAATTGGGCGGCCATCTTTGACTCGTCACAAATACACTCGTTAGAGTTGGGCGGCCATCTTTGACTTGTCACAAATACACTCGTCGGAATTGGGCGGCCATCTTTGACTCGTCACAAATACACTCGTGGGAGTTGGGCGGCCATCTTTGACTCATCACAAATACACTCGTGGGAGTTGGGCGGCCATCTTTGACTTGTCGGAGTTGGTTGGCCATCTTGAACTCATCACAAATACACTCGTCTGAGGTCGCCGGGGGTTGTGATGGTGTTGCACTGTGGACACAGTTTCTTCGCTCCCTGTGAAATAAAATTGAAATAATGAATCACTCTACAGCCCACACACAATTTCCAGGAAAACGTAGTAGATATATTCAACAAAAATGAAGTCTTCGTAAAATTTAATCTAAATAGTGTGACCCGATTGCTTCCAGAAAGATCCCTAGAATTAGCTACATCAATTTGCAATCACAATCTTTTCCAGGAATACAGATATAAATTCACAATCTTTTCCAGGAATACAGGTATAAAAGGTTCAACTATTGCTGCCCCACAGCATCACTAAAACATCTACATCGGTGAGGTCACGTCTAAATGACATCTCACTCAAAGCGGCTAAACGTTCATCTCACCAGGGTGCGGAGCCAGCATTCTTCACAGTGGACGTGCCAGCACTGGATTGAGGTCAGTGGCACAGTGTAGGAATCCTGAAGACGATAAACGCCATCTAGTAACTTTAGTAGCGACACTCATACATTCCAAAACAGCTCAAGCTATCTAAAAATGATTGGCAAGATGATCACGGGCAAAGTCAAGGTCATGATACAAAAGGCAGGGTTGAGGTTACCATGCAGATGAGACACTTGAACCTGTCTCCCCTGGTGAGCTGCTTCTCTAGATCCCGGATTCGTGTCTTCAAGGCCTCCAGCGTTCCGACAGGAGACTCCTCAGAAGAGCTGAAGCAAACAAAGACGTCCACCTCAGATTGATTACAGACTACAGCTCCGGGCTCTGAAGACCAGGCCAGGCATTAGGAATTATAAGTCACAAAAGCCGAGCGCTCGTGAAATGGATTACGCCATTAATGGGATGTATTCAAAAGAGGGTATTCAACAACTCTGTGAAATACTATTAGAATCTGAACCGAATCTGAAATAGGTGAAAATCTTAATGACTAGATCAGATATGTCTCGTCTCCAGGGTTGGGTGTATTGGGCTACTAAGTCACCTCTTGTAATTAAAATACCACCATTTCCACTATTGCTCATTTTAAGGTATTTTAAATACAGTTGCTTATAATGTACTTGTGTTATATTGTAAAATAATTTCAGTAATTTGGTAATTTAGATGAAGCTACTGGCTGTTTTACAAAATGGCAATATTCACGTCACTTCACATTTCACAACAGTATTATGTGAGCTGTGTCCTGCGGAGAAAACACTGTCGGCCTCTGTCAATAGCGCGAGTATCTACTGAAGACCTTGACACAAACACTTTATGATCCTTCGGCATCGACAGACAAACAACACGCCAACTCCTGGTCAGCAGCAGAACTTGATTGAACTTTGATAGAGTGTCTGAAGATCTGAAGCTTAAAACACTATTGTAGGCGACATTGTAGAAGAGACGCCGCGTCCTGTAGAATCTCCGTCTCATAGGTGCATCTATTGTTTCAGAATATTCTTTGACCTACTAATAAATTATAGAATGTAATAAAGGTGAATCAGAAACTTAAAAGGCTCAACTATTTCGTGTTTTTCTGGTATGTTTTTAAATTATTTATTATTTAAAGGCTTATAGTTGTTACGGTCCTGCGGGTCGGCTCCCCCTGGCGGACGAGTCGAGAAGCAAAGACTAATCACGCACCTGCAGCTTAATCTCCTAACAGGTGTGCCTCATCAACAAGGTCCTCATATAAGAATAGTTCGCTGCTGGTCAAGCTTTGTCATGAGATATTGTGAGAGAAGCCACATATTTTGTTCTTAATCTTCATCTTCTTTTTCTGGATCTTCTAAGTTAGTCATTAAAACCTTTTTTTGAAAACCCATCCGTTTCATCCCGCCATGACAATAGGGATTTTATTAAAAGTATTTAGTTAAGTTACTTTTCAGACACTGTAATTAGAGAAGTATTTTAAGTACAAAATTGCAAAGTAACTAGTATTTAGTAATAAATTACTTTTGAAAAGTAACTTACCCAACACTGCTCGTATCGTACAATATTTACAGGAACAACTCGTCAAAGACAATACTCAAAACAGAATTCATTATAGGTCGCGCCAACACCGCGCACGGCAGACATTGTCTCCGCGTAATTGCTTTATTAGCGCGTGGGTTGCGCGTGCCCACTGTCATTTGTCAGGAAGTGTCGCCCTGCCCGCCTCACTAACCCGTCCTCCAGTGTTTCCACTTCACCACAATTAAATAACGTTTGCTCGGAGCCTCCTAATCTCCCGGCCGACGCTTCCCCATTTAATCAGCTCGCAGGAATTGAACTATGACAGCGAGGCTTAAGTGATCCATCAAAAACGCTTCATGTAATAGTCGCCAAACACAGGTTTAATGAATACTGCTGATGCTGAGAACTGACTGGAGGGAAGCGAAGAAGTGACCAGTGCACCGTGTACACACACACGCGCACACACACACACACACACACACACACACTCGCAAATGAATCAAAGCGGAGTCTCACTCTCACCATTGACATAATATATTCTCAACCTCAATACTCTTAACCATTTCTGTACAATCCGAGCCAAACCTCGAGTGTTTCCTCAACCACAAAATCCCTTTTTTGACCCTCAGATAGGCCTTTGAATTAGAGAGCCCAGCCAAAAGTCCCCAGAAGTACTCATAAGTCCCCACTTTGGTCAATATAAATTAGTTTCCTGATTTGTGTGTGTGTGTGTGTGTACACACAAATAAACACACAAATAGCATAGTGTGAATGCATAAATGAGTCAGAAAATGACTCAGATCAGATCTTACAAATATATGTTTACAACACTAAATACACATTAATATTTTAATTTTGTTAGATGTTATATATAAATCTTGATTTTACACATTATTTGAATGTAGTACTTATTAGTCCAACAGTTTAACATCCAACTATCCAGTGTTTTGTACTTAAAAAATTGTTTTGTACACACACACACGCTGGACCCGTGGGCACTTATGTCCACTTGTGTGTGTGTGTGTGTGTGTGTGTGTGTGTGATGGACTTACTTCTCAAACTCACTGTTTTTACAGTTTCTGGGAGACGCAGAACCAGAGCCGGTGTCGAGCTCTCCATTACTTGTAGTTGGAGCTTCTACAGATAAAATAAGATTGATGGTATTTTGGATTATGAGATTGATTTTGGATCATCACCTCGTGTTTCAAACGTGGCTCACCAGAGTTTGCCGACTTGGTTTCCTCTGGAGATAATCTGCCGATGGTGTCCTCACTTCAACACAGATTGACGGAAATAAGAAGGGAGTGTGTGAGACGCATGGCGTGTCAGTGCTTACTTTAAACACGCTGAAGTGTGTGTCTGCTTCTCGCCATTCCGGACGTCATTTCCCGAACAGGGAATCACGTCAGCGTCTGTGTATCTGAGAGGAAAGGCTAAGGAGAACACGTCTTCTCACATCCACAATCTCACGCAGACAGACGTCAGGATACTGAGCTTTCCCAAA
Source organism: Paedocypris micromegethes (assembly GCA_028031935.1). Classification (NCBI taxonomy): domain Eukaryota; kingdom Metazoa; phylum Chordata; class Actinopteri; order Cypriniformes; genus Paedocypris; species Paedocypris micromegethes. Next base: position 25,041,391 of record CM051498.1, on the reverse strand, counting down.
CTCCTGCGTGTCGTCCCCGTCCACGTCCAGGTCGCCATCGCTGTCGTGATGCTCCTTTATTGTGCCGCTCACTAAACCTTAAACGCCAAGATCACAGAAAACACCTCGAGATGTTTGGGGAAGACACGATACGATTCTTAAATGATCTCTTGACTGAGTTAGTCTGATATCAGATAGATTGATGACTATGAAATGACTTGATAAATGATCACAATAATAAAAAACATGACTGTTTAAAATCTCCCTTACAAATGAACAAAAAAGCAATAATTAAACATGCTCATTATTTTTATTAGCCAATTAAAATGATCAATTAATAGCCAATTAAATTGTCAATTAATACATAAAATGTAGACAAAGCGTCAGTTGCTGTTTTTTAGTAACTGAACAACTATATAAAATACTTGCACATTGTAATGTATGTATATATAATGTAAAAATCGTTGGCACAACTCCTAACATCCTCTGACCCTGTTTGCCGTGTCTTTTTTTAAACTGTGGCTAAAATCTTTGACCATAATCTCGTTCTCAAGAGGTCAACCAATCTAATTTTATCTGACGTGGCTGCGGTGCACTAATCGCACACACACACGACCTCACGGACAAAATCAGGTGAGAGGTCACCAGAGGTCGTTGAACCCTGATTCTTTATCTTCCAAACATACGGATTCACCCGCCGTACCTCGAAAGCCTCTTAAAACAGAAACCATCTGAATTCTTCGTTGTTCCGTCCATTCAAACTCCTTCCTTGCCGACAAAACACCGTCTTCAACAGAACACACACCTTCCCTCTAGAAGAAAAAGACACACACACACACACACACACACACACACACACACACACACACACACGCATGAAACAGAACTGTCTGTCAGCCTCCAGGCTCCTCGTATCAGATCACCACAAACAGACTGGGAGCCCTTCAGCTGTCAATCACTCCGTCAGCGCTGTCCCACACATCATGTGACTGAGCCGGACGCCTGACGTCTCTCAGGGAGTCACTGATGTGCCAGTGAAGATCTAACGGAGGTTTACAACCATCCCGAGTCCTACAGATGAGCCGAATTCTCCAAAGTCGCTTTTGCACACTTGGTTTCGTACAGATTTGCGCGTTTTAGTAAAACGTTTTGGCTTGGGTTCAATTCTTATCAGATAACATGGAGGAACCCAGCACATATCTGAAGATTTAACAAGTGTATGTGTCTCTGTATGTTTACCTAATCAATATTTTTGCTGTAATGCGTTAATGCGGAAATATAAGTGTTAAATTAAGGGAAAGGGCAGTGTGCACATGATTTGGGACTTAATTTTGCATTTAAATGTGCATTTATTAGTGCTTTAGATGCATATGTTTGAGGTCTTAATGTATTCTTAATAATTATATAATTATTGATACCTTATATATACACCTAATACATAGTATGTATCAATAATAATAATTAATATAAACATAAGTATATACATTATATATGTATTATATATACTGGTAATATATATTCAATATATTAATGATTATAAATCTTATTATATTGTGCTTAATAATAATAATCTTATAAAAATATTATAATAATTATAATTCATAATAAACTGTGGTTCATACCAGATCCTCCTCAGCTTTGCGCTTTTTTAATTTTCCAATTCGTGCTGTGAAAAGAGAAAACAAGGAACAAGCATTAGACACGTAACACTGGTGAGTTTTCAGATTTGTCGTCTGACGTGTCTCTTTCCTTCTTTTCCGAGAACGTGAAGCACAAATCATCATTCAAACAGCCTTTTTCTTCCAGTGGCGGTTTTATGATGGAACTACACACGCATACGTGATCAGATCAGACAGAAGGACCTTTATCTCACAGAGCAGATAAACGCAAGACGACAATCTAGCAATCTTGAGAAATACTGTAAATACCAATAGAATAATTCCAGAATGCCGGTTCTTATTTTTTTTTTCCACATTTAGCAGGTAAAATTCAGCCCAGCGGAACCGTCGCCATCACTCCATTAAAACGGCAGTGTTTTGCTGAGCTGCTAATGACGTTAAGGAGCATTAATCTTGAGGAGCTTCAGAAAGCCGAGGCCATTATAATCACGGCCAGGCCGGGCAGAACGGAGCGAGGGTCATTAATTAGAGCGAGGGTCCGATTAATACACGGTGACCAAACATTGCGTTCGCCTTTTTTAGATGCTAATGAAAACGCATAAAAGTTAACAGTCCTGATGAACGGTCAGATAGGCAACATGACAGAGCGCGGGAATTTCACAGACGGCTTAATGTTACATAAAAGTGGCTCTTTACTGGAGATTATTCCTGATATTTGCATATTGCAAGGCATGACCATGGATGGACCTTGTTTACTGAGGATATAGATAAGAATAATGTGTGGGTTATGGAGAACATCTTACCAGACAGTGGGCAAGAAGAAGCATGAGGCAATCCACGGTCAGGCCAGACATGATCGGACTTCTGTTTGGCGTAGCACCTGCACCAGCAGAGCTCCTTCACTGTTAGCATAGCAAGAGGTCAAAGGTCAATGTCCTCTACTCGTGAGGGTGCTAGGTCAAAGGTCAAGTCCGGCATTTAAAGCGTTCCGACTGTGCGCGACAAATCATTTCTTCTTGCGGTTAATCTCAGATTGAAAGTGTCGTACCGTTGATTCTTGTCTGTCGGTTTGTTCTTACGCGCAGAAACGTCTGTGGAAGACAGAAAGAGGGGAAACAAAAAGTATTATTATCATAATTTTTTGACATTTTTATTATAATTAATTGCTTTTTTTCTTCTTAAAATGTATTATTATTACAAATAATTACTTAATTACATATACATAAATAATGAATTAAAAAATTATGTAAATATAAGTCAAACATGTATTAATTGAACAAATACATTTTACATATTAAATAAATATAGAATTAATAATATTATTTAATTAATAAAAAGAAACTGCTAGACTAAACAACGAATTAATATTAAATGTAAACAATCTGCATATAATTAAGCTTGACTGTGAGCTTGAGAAAGATAGATAAAGGAGATTGTAAGGGATGAAATGAAAAAGATAGGGAAAAGATGGACAGATCATGGACAGATGAATAGAGTGACTGAGAAAGAAACGAAGAGATTAAAACAGTGAGCGAGAGTGAGAGAAAAAAAAAGTGTAAACCTTTGGTTGAATAATTCCACTAGAGGGCAGCACTAAACAAAAGGCCCTCTCTGCTGTCATCTACATAATAAAAGTCCTCGATGCCCCAGGCGCTCTCACCTGATACCTGTCCGAGTGCACGGCCTCGTCAGCGGGTCGTGGAGACGTGGAGGACGAGGAACCTTCTCTCTTGATGTGCACGGAGAACAGCGTCTGAGAGAAGAAGCAGAGGATTAATGTCCGGTGGAGACATCTCCATCCAGACGTGTGGTGCAGTCCGTACCCTCGCTGGCCCAGCAGCCGGACCCTCTCCGTGAGCCAGACCCTGACTGTGAAGGAGCAGAAAAGAACAAGTGAAGTGATGAATCCACGTCCCGGCTCAATATCCCACGGCAGAGTTTAATCTGACACGATCACTGTCACTAAGCAGATTACGGTCATCGTTTCTTTATTGGAGAGATTTTTCACGGGCGGCTAATGTGTGGCTGTCGTGTCTGATGCGTTATTAGCTGGCCGTGGTTTTTCCAGGCGACTGCCTTGAGCTCCACGGCCTGTGAAATGTCAGAAACAATGTAGCAGCTTGTAATTTGTGACGGAGGAGACGGGCAGAAGGTGGAGGCTGGGTACAGATGCCCGCGGGCTGCAGATAAATATGCCATCAAGACCTGGAAGCTTTTAATGTGCTTTTGGAGGGACTGCGCTGGGGGTTCGTGTGAAGATGCTCAGAATCGGCCGAGTTTGCGACCCTTTGTGTTGATCTTCTAGTGAGGACCACGATGAGTTTTCACGAGATCTGAGTTCGAGTGACAGAAGAGCACGACGCCTGTCAGCCTCGCTTTACCGTCTCCCATATTCTACCCAAAAAAAAAAATCAAATCTTCTTTCAAAAGATCAGCTCATGATCCGAAATTGAGCTGGAGCGATGGGGGAACTGAAGTGGTGGACGGAGGCTGATAGATTATTGATTCCAGCGGGTTCGATGGCGAGACTCTTTTTGACGGCTAATGGCGTTTGGAGATGGGATCCAGGAGACAAGGAGGGTGTGGAGGACCAACCTGCTGTACATCTGTAAGAGACGCTCCATTTCCTGCTCCATGTGTTCCTGCAGCTCGCCGGGCCGGAGCACAGCCTGACAGATCGGACACACGGGCGTCTGAGGGTCAAACAGAACCTTCATCTTGTCTGGACAGAAAAAAACAACAACAACAATGAAAATCAAATCCATCCACTTATTCATTGTTATGTATTTACAATTTTCATCTATCTATCTGTTTGTTTGTATGTTTGTCTGTTCTTATCTCTATCTATCTGTATCTCTCTATCTCTCTCTCATTCATCCATCCATCCATCCATCTATCTATCCATCTCTATCTGTTTACCTGTCTGTCTGTCTGTCTGTCTGTCTGTCCATCAATTGATCTATCTATCCATCTCTCTCTCTCTCTCTCTCTCTCTCTCTCTCTCTCT
>CM051498.1:24828778-25028695 GCA_028031935.1 Paedocypris micromegethes | reverse complement strand
AGAAGGGAAGAGATGAAAAGACAGATAATGCAAACGTAATAGAGAGGGGGGCAAAGAGAACAACAGAGAGAGAGAGAGAAGAGAAGAGAAGAGAAGAGAAGAGAAGAGAAGAGAAGAGAAGAGAAGAGAAGAGAAAAGAAGAAAAGACAGATAATGCAAACGTAATAGAGAGAGGGGCAAAGAGAACAACAAAGAGAGAGAGAGAGAGAGAGGTGGGGGAAGAGGAAGAGAAGAGAAGAGAAGAGAAGAGAAGAGAAGAGAAGAGATGAGAAGAGAAGAGAAGAATTTCCTTTATGGGTAAAAAACAATAATGAACAAAAATTAACTGGCATGGGTACAGTACTAAAAGTCTGTAAAAACACATACAAATAATAATGACATGTCTAGGTTCTCACGACGGTGATATTCTTCCCAAGTTATTTTTTCATGAGGGGGAATAAACCCAAATTTGCCATTAATGACAGTTTTCTGACCTCAGTTTAACAGCCATTTTTGGTTTCCACCTGCTGTGGGAGAAACAGGCCACCCAGCCTGAAGAGAGTTTAGACGAGCTCCTGCGGCACAGAAAACATGACTTCATCCCCAACGCCTGGAAAAGCAGCCGGGACGCCATTGATCCAAACCTTTCACTCAAACACATGTTTTTCAACAATATTTGTCCAGGCAACTTTGGCAGAGCTTTTGCTTTAGAGGAAACAACTCAAGAGTTTCAAGAAGGTCCGTGGCCTCCGCCTTCATTTTATAGGTACGAAAACTCCAACTCCAACATTTTTTCAGGTTGGGGATATTTTATTTGGTGGTTTTACATGTTCAACTTGTCTAGGAAGCAAATGAAGCAAACGTACCAAGCTTTGCTGACAGTCTTAGGCCGAATAAGAATCAAATTTAAATCTTGTGTCGGCCAGACAAGCAATTTCCAACATAACAAAATCATTTAATTCAGCGGCCGAACTCAACACACTCTATTGGCCCATTACGCAACAAAACAACTGAAGATTTCCTCCACGAAGTCCGTACAAACGTGCCTCGGTTCAGAAACTTGATTCGTGAAATGACAAAAAATATCAGGTGTCAATTTCGAAGAACGTTTGGTTTGTTATTTCTTGCTTGCAATCTTCACGATTTCGTTCGAAACTTTTTTTTTCTCTTGAGATTCTCTTGTTTGTTTCATTTTTTTTTTTGCTTTTCTACAAGTTTCACGTCAGGGCGGCCCTTACTCTGAGTATGAACCAATTTGAAGAAACAAAAATGTCTACTATTACTCTGAAGTAGTCTGCCACCACAATAATTGAGCAATATTGTGCAAAAATAACACTTTATTACAGTTTATTGTGTACTAATATTAAAAAGGCGGTGAATAACACAATGTGTGTTCGCTGAACTCGTCCAACACTTCCTGGTCAAGCAGCTGTCAATCACATTCTCACCAGCCAATCAGAGTAAGGGCCGCCTCCACGTAAAACAAAAAAAATTGAAACATACTAAAAAATCTGAAGCTGTTGGCTTCTTGTTTATGGCTTAAACAAGATTCCAGAGATGCAACGCTCTGGATCGCAGGAATATATGGAAATATTGGCAAAGAAAAAGTAGACTCTTGTCTCTAGTCATCTTCATTCCTGAGATGCAAAGCTTTTTCAAACCTTTTTTTTTGTTTCTCAATCCAGAAAGAGTTGTTCAAAAACTGAAGTACATGGAAACCAAGACAGTTCTGTATCTAACAAGCTTGATGGTCAGAAGAACTGCTAAAAAAAGAATTGCTTTTGCAAATGGTGGGACTGTAATGTGCTGTATTTAGGTTTAAAAAAAAAAAAAAAAGCTTCAACGGATTTAATTTGACCATTGACTGCCATTTGATCCTCATTGGTCTTTATTTAAACCCAAGCATAATCCATGGGTGACTTTACCTCAGGTCATGGCCAGAAGCATGTCCACCTTGATCACTAAAGCAAGGATAAGCAAACACACAAGGTTTTCACACATCCCTGGGTAAACACAATAGCTGATGCTCCTCATCTGCTCAAGCAGAGTCGTTCTCCGCTGGCGTACGTGTGCGCACACACACATCCCAACCCATCAATACCACAAGCCAATACAGCGTGTCCACTAACACCGAGGAACAAAGGCCACCGGCAGCTGAGCTGATATGGATCCACAGGTCTCTGTTCGCGTTCAATCAGGTCATAAAACAAATCAGCGGTAGGTAAAAAGCAAGGGAAAAAAAAAGTCAATCTTCCGTTTCATCCAACTGCAGAATTCACAGATAGAATTCGATGAAATGGTCAAAGGGGAGCGAATGTAGAGGAACTGGAGAGATGATTGTGAGAACTGTCGAGTCATAATGAGACTGAACCTTGATGCCACCGTGTCCGTGTGGTCCCATGGGCTAATTAGAGTAATTAGCATACTAATTGCCACATGCAAATCAGGAGGATCTCCAGCAGGAGCTGAAGCATATGAAGACGCTTATGTAGACCGGCCATTACTCAAGCCAATTCCCAGTCCGCTGTGACAAAGTCCCTCGTTAGTACAGCAATAAAGAAAACATAAGAGCCACATAAAACATTATATACTGCTCCACTGCTGTTTTCCTACCAATTAGGGAAGATTGATTTACGGCCGACACCGATTCCCACTAGGTTTTCAACTTTATTAACTGGGCCTTTTCACACTCCCACAAACACACACAAGAGCAGAGGGGTCGCGTCCTTAAACTCAGACCTCAGGGTCCAGAATGACCATATCAGGTTCAAACCTTCAAAGAAGCCTGCACACTTACAACTTCACTTGAAGAGACGATGCTAATTAGCTTTAGCGGTTGGTTAGCATCATGCTAAGTTTAACAGAGACTGCGTTTTTGGATGCGTCTTGTGATACACTCGCTGTGGGTTTTGTCGTACTAGTGTAGAACGATTGCCATTTGGATGTTGTAACGAACAAACATCGGCCAAGGTTGCTAATGGCACTTCCAGATGTTTGAGGCCCAACAGGTGGACTGAGTTTCAAGGGTCATCGACAGAATTAACAATGTGCCCAAACTGTGCCCGTTTGTCGACGTATTCGCCATTATAGACAAGAAATAGCTAAGGAAATGTTTTAGTAATATATTTGGAATCAAATTTAAGCTGAGTCAAATTTAAGGAGATTAACCCTCCTATTACGTGGAAATCAAATTGACCTATTTTCAAAATAAAAAAATATTTTTTAAATGCTTTTAAGTATATTTTCACTTTGAAACTTCTCCTGCTTGGCTTTTTTGGTGTCATTATCATATTACAAATATAACGATTCAGTTCACACATTTCCTTCAGACAAAATGGAAGCTAAAAAGAGTCAGAAAAATTAACAAAAAAATGTTGTATCTTTGCAACAATGAGACAGAAAACATCCCGCCTCAGACTCACACACACACTCTCTCTCATACACACTTACACACCGTTTTGGGGAACTTTTTGGTTTCTGACGCTTATATGCATCAAACTAACCCGCAAACATTATTGATGTTCCTCTGAAACGAGCATAATAGGAGGGTTTAAGAGACACAAGACGATAAAAGGTAAAGGTGAAGGATGGAGGAGTTGCGTTCTTTCACCTGGCTGCGGTATTTGACTCGACCGACCCTGTGCAGTGACTGTTTAAACCCACATTCCGCCCTTTCTGCCCTCTGCATTCACTTGACTGATTTGTAGGCCCGAGGGACCCAGGATGGGCTGTTTTGCACCGGACCAGCGATGGACGGACTTGGGCTTGGACTCGTGCTTCCTGTCTTTCCCCCTCTGATGTGTGTGATCAGAAATGCTGGTTTAGCAGAAGCCCATCAGATGCATCAAGTGTCAAAATGTCTCGATGTGTTACATTTTGTATACAAAGTGTTTCCTCAAAACCTTTAAAAACATTTTTATTTATAAGAAGTATTAAGTAAGAAGTATTAGTAAGAAGTTTTAATATAGAAGTATAATTGGACACAATAACTTTTTATTATGAATAAAAAAAAATAACCATAATAAAATATGGTAATTTACTATAAAAGTAAATAAACGTATCACAAAAACTAAATAAAAGTATCCCCTTGTTATTGTTCAAATGATTAGCAATTAAAACCCAAACAGTTGATATTTCTGAAACTGAATGTTTGACTTTTTCAAATATTTGCCATATTTACATTGATAATATTGTATTAGCCATGATATATTTCCAATAGACGCAGTTTTATTTATCAAAATTAATTCTAACTGGAAAAGCAAAGAAGCTCCGAGCTCTCAGTCTCCTGATAATAGTGGGTGAAAAAAAACTGTTATCGCCGCTCCAGCTGAGACTTTAGGACTAAAGCCCCTGTTTTATTTGTCTCACGTTCCCAATAACACATAAAAGCTCAGGGTGGAGTAGCGCTGCTTTAACGAGAGCCCCCAGAGTCTGTGAAGCCCCCCGACGACAAGCATTCTGATCCCACCAGTAATGACTCTACAAGCCCCTTGTTAGGCATGTTAATGCATTTGATCTGCAGTCAACGGTGCGGAAACATCTGCCTAGCAGAGAATAGAAAGCGCGAGTGTGTCAAACAACAATTCCGAAGAGAACATGGATGATGTTGAATTACATTTTCATAAACTTGGAAAAAAAACGAAAGGCTGGGCGACATGCAGCAACTTTTAGGATGGGAGAATGCTGACATTACAAAATAAAAGCGCGATTGAGAAACTGGTGCTGGCTGATGTACAGTACGGGTGGTGCACAGGCCAGAGAAGATGAATGGAGGAGAAGAAAACACGGGAAAAACAGAAAGGCCCCTGACCAGGATGAAAGCCCCGGCGCTGAAGAGAAGATTAGGGATGTAAACAGCTTTAGCAGCGCGAGGGGAAATATCAAATTAGGCTCGTTTAACATCAAACAGAACCAGCTCATGTTAATGACTACAGTACTTTTAAAAGGAACGACAGAAATAAAGGATGTGTAAATAGAAAAAAAAGAACATAGGAAGCAATTGCAAAAGAAAATATTATTGTTCCATTGTAAATGTTTCATGCGATATTTAAATTAAATATCTGTGTTATTATGTATGAATATATATGTGTGTACGGTACACACAAAAAATGACTTCCACATATGTTGGAAAGTGATTGGAAAATTGTAAAGAATAGTTATGGATTTACTCTTCAATGAAATTATTTTTTAATGTGTATACGTATCTACGTAATTACTTTTAAGAGTAATTTTTATATCACACCAAAATTTGTATTATCTGCAGGACAGTAAAAAACAAACAAACAAACAAACATAAAACTTGAATCAATAAAAGAATCAATAAAACTTGATTTTCCGACAGGACAATCTCTGCAGAATTATGACCTCTATCAACAGAATTATGATCTCTATCAAGCAAATTGAATAAATTCAAAACTTTTTTTGTCTTTTAAAGACACTTTGAATTAATAATTGAAATTAAAAGAAAAATTTTGACACACACATTACACAGAAAACATCACACAGAGAAACAGACAAAAAGAAAGATACAGGGAAAGGGGGAGAGAGAAAGAAAGAGAGAGAGCAAAAGAAAGAGGGAGAACAACAGGGATCGAGAAATAAAGAGAGAGATAGAGGGGAAAGAGAGAGGGGGGTGAGAAACACAAGGGAAAGAGAGCAAAAGAAAGAGAGAGAACAACAAGGATTGAGAAAGAGAGAGAGAGAGAGGGTGACAGGGTGATAGAAAAGTAAAGATGGACAGAGGAAGTGACAATGAGAGAGAGATTAGAAACGTTCAGGCAGATTCATTACTTTCATTGGCTCGTTTGGACCATGAGCATCAGAGATAGCACCAACTCTACAACTAAAACACAAAGGCTTGATGTTCACCATTGTCTGATGAATTCACCACTACAGGCAATAAAAGTCGCACACAATGGTGTAAGAGCAGCGCCGTCCCCTCCGCCGTAGATCAGACGCGTCATTACCGCCAAACATGGCTGTCACTGCTCGCATTAAACGATTCGGCCTTTAAAGACAAGAGAAGGAAAGCGGGCGTGGCCTCGCTGATAAGCTTAATGTCTGCCCACTGTTGTTTGCATCTTTCTCTCTCCGTGAATGAAGCGATGCTTATCGTTTCGCTCGGACACGGGTCTCCGACAGCGCTAGAATACATGACGAACAGCTCGGGTAATAAAAACGTCATTCCCTCGGTGATTCACACAACCACTTGAAATCAACTCGCTAAAAGCGCCAATTAGGGCGGAATTCCTGACTGGGACGAGGCAGTATCCCATAGTCACGTGGATCCAGTGATCATCAAGGACAATTCTCCTGACAGGACCAGCGGGTTTGGTCTTGGTCCGCAGAATAAGACGAGTTCGTCCCAGCGAATCAATCCGGATCTTTCTTCGGATTCCATTGGTTTTTAAATGACGCCGTCCATCAGCGTCCAATCGAAATGAGTTTCTGATTTAAAAAACGCTAAACGCAAATTTAGCATTAGACGTTCCAGAACCGTCCGTCTATCCAGTTTCTGATTCACTTTTCCATTTCTGTGTCACTCTGGGCTTGAACACAGTGGCCAATCAGAGAGCGGGACACACACACACTCTCACTCACATCTTTGTTAAATTCTCCCAACTCTAATACTGCATGTGTTGGGACTGTAGGAGGAAATCGGAGACCCGGAGGAAACCCACACAAGCATGAGAAGAACATGCTCCACACGACCGGGCCTTGAACTCGAGTCTTTCTTACGCTACCCACTGCTCCACCCAGGACTGGCTCTGTGGTCAATAACACTAGAACGGAAAATGATTAAGGAAAAGCGAGCGCTGAACAATAAACAGCGCTGTAAATCCAATCTGAGGACGACTTGTACAAACTAGCAAAATCTGAGAACAAGTTGAGCGTCTGAAACAAAGCGAGCCAAACACATGCCGCACACAAACCCCGAGCGCAGCAGGACGCGAGACGCCAGTCCTTCTCCTTCCACATTAGGTCTCGACAAAAAAATGTAAAATGCCTCCAGAAGTCAAACAAACACGATTCGGCCGGATGACGACATCTGTCCTTTGAAAAGAATATAAAAGATCTGAATGTTTAAACAGCTGTGAAGAGACAGGAGCGTTTGAACGTTTCGAGAGACGAGCGGCGAAACAACGCGGGTCAGATTCCAGACAAGTGACAAATCTCTTTCTGATAAGGCAGGTGATCACGCCGCATTAGCCTGATTTACCCACTAATTACGTCAGCCATGTTGGTTTCCTCAGCATCCGCTTCCTGCCAGTTTAACGACGCCCCGATGCGCCATCCGATTTCAAAAAGAACGAAAAGCCACGTTTTCCTCCCTCGCTTCTAGAAGAAACGTCAGCCTCCCACTTTCCCGACGCCAAAAATTGAAAGTCACAAACTTTTCCATCAATTTACACACAAAATACATATATATCTTTGATGTGGGGCCGTTTCCCGCCCACTTCCTGTCAGTCAGTCAGTCAGTCATTATTTTCCCGATTGACATTCCTCTGTGATACGCCGTGGCTCATCAGGCCGCGCCTTTCATCCTCTCCGCCTCCACTCGGAGTTCTGATGTCCTCGGAATTTAAGCTGGAGCGTGTGTTCTACCCCGTCCCGCCGTAGCGCACCAGCGTAGGGTCCTGCGCCAGGCGGCCAATTACAGGGCCAGGTAATGAGCCGCCGCGGCTGGGATTGACACTCTCACCCACTCATTTGTCAACAAATCAGGATGGATGGCGTGGGGGCGATATTGAGTCGGAGGTGTCGCACTCGGAGACGGAGCTGCCGCGCGGCTTCTCCTGCTCGTTATCATTGACAGCTTGTCTGGCACCAGGAGATTTGCGAAGCCTTCGCCTTTGTCATCGCATGATCATTTGTTGGTGATTCGATACTTATTCCGAGCATTGCCTAACTGTTGTAGCCTAGTTGGGTAGACTAGGCCCACTTTTGACATTTGTCATGGACCGCTTTAGAAATGCGACTAAATCTGCAGCTGCGCGTTACAGCGAGCGCACGCTCAGGTCGCGTGTTGTTGGTCATGGAGATTTGTGCGGGTCAGTGTCTCCTTTCAAAACTGATGTTGACTTTACACTGCTGATGTAGGATTTTGTAGCTTTATATACATACGATGTAAATATGTAGAAAATATTAAAAATAATAATATACTACAGTATTTCATACTGGCACTGAAATAATAATAATAATAAAAAACACAGTATGTAAAAAACAAACACCGAACAAAATGTCTTTCATGATATAGTAAAAGTCCTTCTGAAACCTGATCAGGTCAAATAACTGTTTAATTGATTCAGAGTCGTTTTCAGTGACTCAATGACTCACAATTTTTTTTTTCTTTTAACACTTTTGATCAATACGTTGCACATTCGCCCTGTTGCTTTTCTGGACTGATCAAAATTCGATTTTTGAAAATCAAGCCACTTGATGCTTTGATGGCTAAAAATATAGTTATACATTATAAATACATGTTTCAGCTATTCCACAGTATCCAGCAGGTAGAGGATGTAAACGTGATATATATGGAATTCTTGTCGCATTATCTTTTAAATATAATAGATAGTTTGTCTGATTTTTGCAAAACCATAGACTGTTCACTAATAAAAGTTGCTTTTCCATTTACAAGTTATAATAATAGCTGCTTTTAATTAAACAAAGTTGTTTAGTTTTCAGAGTCCTGCAATCTGTCGCTTAGCGTAGCAATCTTATAATTCCATTCTATGACTGACCAAAAGAAAAATAAAATTACTCTGACTATATAAATATAATAGCAAATTCAACAGAACTTCAGAATGCTAGATTACTTAATCCACTCTCAGAACTTACTTGAGTCTTTTTGATCTTCTGGTCCGGATGAAGCCTCTTTCAAGATGGCAGACAAACCAAAGAGCTTCTTCCCAGCATCCTCCACCACCTTCAGGCGATTGGGAGAGCCAGAAGCGACGTGAGCGGGACCAAACTCAAACTCTTTACTCTCCACGTCCGTGTAACGCAGGTGAGGTGACATGTCGGACTCCAAGCAGCCTTTCAATCTCTTGGCAGGGAAGAAAGCGGACTGATAGAGACCGTCACGCTCCTCATGAGGGGACGAGAACGGCCTGAAGGCCCCCACACCTCCATGACCCAGCATCCCTAAAGGTGAGCAGTCCAGACTGGGGGGAGCAAACTGTGGATGAAGGTGGAGCAACGGGCTGGGAAAGTCTCGAGCGGGAAAGCCTCCCTGCCGATGATGATACATGGAGGCGAAGGTATATGAACCGCTGGGGAAGGGAAGATGCAGGTCTTTCTCTAAAGTGACCGGCACCCCGAATGGCCGGGACGGCTGGCAGGGCACAGAAGCGTCACGTCCGGCTTCAGCCGTGGAGGCCAGGACCATGAGAGCGGGAGAGGTCAAGGGGCTGGCCATGTAGGAGTTCTCCATCTTGAAGGCAGTCCGATGGAGGTCCATTTGAGCTACGCAGCGTCCACCCAGACTAGTGTGATGTTGTGAACGGGCCAGAAGAGCAGTGGAATATATGATAGGACGGGGGATTAGACTAGTTATTCTCTGATGAAAACCTGGTTTGGAAAAAGAAAATAAATATTTTGTTTTACATTTTGAATAAATAATGCTTTATTTAAAAAAAAAAACAATTAAAAATGAGTATATATATATATGTTGAAAGCATGTTATATGACAGCTAATACACAGCAAAGAATGTTTCTGGAACTTCCAAGTACAGCCTGTGAAAGTTTATGCAATTTGAGTACGGTTAAGATAAATGCATTCATTATGAACATTATATTCAATAGTACAAGGAAAAGTAAAACAATAAAAGTAAATGGACTAATAATGTTTTATGTTATGTGTTTACTTATTTATTACTCATATTTGTGGCTGAAATACTACAATAATTATAAACATCCACTAATTTGAGTACCTCACATAATGTGCAGTCATCTTTTCTTTCTTTCTATTTTCATTTTTTACATTAGAATATAAATTGAAATTGCTTTTAAAATGTGTAGATTACACATCATTTTCTTTTTCTTGATATCACTTTTATTATAAACATTTAAACAAAAAATAAAAAATGGCAAAATAAAATAACTATCAGAAATTCTAATCTAGTGAATTCTAAATGTATAATATAATAATAATAATAGCATTAGCAATATTATTCGCATTAAGAAAAGAAACATGTCTAAAATGTTATGAAAAAACGCGCTTTTTATACACAATTACCTACAATATAATTTTAACTTTTTTTCAAACAATTAAATGCTCAAAACTAAACGACAGTCGAAATATTACATATTTTGATGTTCCAAAAGTACAGTTTTCATGTACAGTTTCACAGTTTTCTCCTTGAAACGAATTTGGTGAAAGTACAAATTCGCTTTTAAGTTAACATCATGTTTACTTTTCACATTTTGCAAGTAATACACTCGAGCACATAAAAGTCGGACAAAAACAAACTTCAAACTTCTGCACGAGTTACGTGGAATGCCACAGAAACGAACTGAAATTTTGAAAACTTAAATTAAAACTGAATTAGCACATTTACATTAGCACAAACACGGAAGAAGTAAGAAAGTACTCACAGTGTTGTTTTCAAACATCTTGATCATCTAATCCGCGTTTTGTCCAAACTGCAACCTTTTGCCGATTACAAAAACCAACCCCAAGACGAAAACAAGATCTTGAACAAAAACTATTAATATTTTCAAAGCGAATAAAGAAATCTTTAACTGTTATGGTCGAGGCATCGCTGTTATAGATTATGCAGATGCGCGTGAAGTGTCAACATCCGACTCGTGCACACGTCTGTTAAAGTGCGCGAGACCTTCACAGTACCGCCATGCGCGCGACTCTCTCATCCTCCCTCCCTCTCTCCGTCCCTCCGTCTCTCTCTCTCTCTCTCTCCCTCTCCCATCACCCCGTCCCGCTCTGTTAGGTTTAAATTTATCTTATACCTCCCCCATGTCAGACTTAGATATTTTGTCCGAGGCTTTACATTCTTTAAATCCTTCTGCTGCTTAAAAATGTTTGATTTGACAGATACCGAATTTAATTAATTAGTAGTGGTAATTAAAAAAGTACACTATTGTTTATTAGCATGAAACATTTTCTTTTCTGTGTTGTCCATGAGTGTTTGAGTAAAATAAACTATTGTCCATCTGCCAGTAAAACATCAGATAGCTTAAATGTGGATAACAGCGGGAAAAAACAGAAGACTGTTGTAGCCTTCAGGTCTCACGGGAACATCAACATTGCATTTTTTGACCTGAGACGAAAGTTCCAGCCCGAAGCTACCATGCTGGGAATTGTAATTACAGAGTTGTCTTAAGCTGGTGAATCTGATCTGACATGATGCTCAGTTACACCTTGTGCACTGGTAGATTGTGAATCATGAATAATGCATGAGGTCTGACAAAATATTACAACAATATTCACCAAACATTGCAACGGAGAAAGTGTTTTTCACAGACACATATCTGCTCATATTCACCATAATATTAGGAAAATCTGTTAAAATGAATATAACTGACTGTTAAATAAATAAATAAAAGAATAAATAAATGCAAACAAACGGAAGTTACTCTCTTATAAACAACTAAATAACTTGCTCAAGTTAATTAAATCCTAAATGAGGTTGCGGAAGCTCTAATTATGACTTCCAAGATCATTGAGCAAGTCTCATAAACCTTATGCCTAATAAATTTAAATCTTCAACTGTAAATTAAAAAACAAAAAACACCAAGAAATTATATCTTTGCCAGTAGGCACGCATTTAAATATCGAGTCTAACTCTTATTTTGAAATTGTATTTATTTAGTAGAAAATCTAATTACTGCAGTTTATTCCGCAAAGCAATAAAAAATAATTAGGTGTAATTGCTCTATTTAGGAATTCAGGATCAACAGTGTTGAACAGGTTAAGACATCATAATGACTCAGAAGAACAAACTAGAAAGAAAGAAAGAATAAAAGAAGACAGACAGAGAGAAAAAACAAAGACAGACCGTAAAAGCAAGGAAGGAACTAAGAAAAGAGAAAAGAGTAAGGATGGACGAAAGGAAAAGGTAGGGGATGAACGACAAAAGAATAAGAAGAAATGATGAAAAAGAAGAAGGGAGTACCATAAAATGTAAAAAAGGTGGAAGAAAGACTAGAGGAAAAAACACAGAATAACAAAGTTCAAAGAGGCGACGAAAGGAAAGGAAGAAACAAAAAACAAACAAGGCAGAAAAAGAAACAGGAAGGAAAGAGAAGGAAATAAAGGAAATAATAAAAATACAAATGAAAAACAAGGGCTGACGAAAGATGGAAGAAAGACAAAGGGAGAAAATTCTAAAACAAAAAAAAGTACATATTTAATTATGAAGTGGAAGAAAGAAAGAGATTGTAAAAAAAAAAGAAAGAAGATTAAGTGGAAGGAAGAAATAAAAACAATTGAAAGAGAGAAAAAAAAACAATTAAAGAAGAACAGAGGAATGAAGTGAATGATTAAAGTACAAAAAAATGAAGGGCTCAAGAAAGAGGAGGAGGATGGAAGAATAAGATGTGAAGAAAGGAAGCGAGGAAAGAAAGAAAGAAAAGAAGTATGGCAGACAGCGGTGGCAGACTCAGGATGGAGAAGTGTAGTGTCGGAGTGATGAGCTGTCTGCTCTGCTGCCATCTGTGTGTGCGTGTGTGTGTGTGTGTGTGTGTGTGTGTGTGTGTGTGTGTGCGTGTGAGAGTGTGAAAGAAAGAACTCCCAACACACACAGAAGGCTTGAGTGTGACAAGGAATACAGCGAGACGCATTATGGTGTCCATCATTGATCTCTTCTTCCCAGGAGTCTCGGCGCCTGCTACCAGGAAACAAAAGGTTAAAATATGATACTCCCCTGTTCAGTTCTCTCCGTCTCCGTCTCCGTGTCCTGCCAGCTCTTCTGTTTACACGCTCACTCTGCTCTTTCCTTCCCTCGGAGCGGCTGCGAATCACACCAGTCAAACGTCGCTGAAAAGTAAAGTTCTTTTTTTTTTTAGATAGAGAAAGTTTTGCCATCTACACAAGACACTAGTGACTAGAGTTACACGTGCTATGCTTTAATTTTGAATCCATAGGTCCGAGCAGCAGGGATGTAAAGAGTACCAGACAGCCACACTTGAGTAAAAGTACTGATACTTACTGTAAAAATTACTCCAATACAAGTAACAAGTCACCAATTTCAAAAAGACTTGAGTCAAAGTAGCAAAGTATCCAATTTTAAAAGAACTTAAGTATTAAGAAGTATTTTTATTTGTGCTCAACATAGCCCCCCCCCCCAAAACAAAAAGAAATGTGAAAACAAACTATTGTTTTCCAAGACAGAAACAGAATTTAACCTCAATGTTTGAAAACTGGTAGAACAAAATAGATAAAAACAACAAAAAGTCAGTCTCAATCACTTTGCAAGTAGATATAAAATAAAATAATTAATCTGATTAGTATATTAGATGTATTATATAAAGTTATATATTATATAATTACATTTGTAAAACAAATTTATACGCCCCTAATTTACGTTCTTGTGGTTTCTAATTCACAAATAGCCTCCATTACCTTCAGCAGCCTAAAGATGGCGATATTCGCCTCGTCCGCCTAAGAAATTAACCGCGGTATAAATCGATTCCGGCTTGTCGCGCACAATTACAATGTAACGAGTAACGATATGTGTTCGTTCAAATGTAGTGGAGTGAAAAGTACTGCTACTCAATCACAAATGCAGTGGAGTAGAGAGTAAAAGTTGCTTATATCTTTTATACTCAGTGCAAATACGAAGTAGCCAAAAATATACTTAAGTAAAGTAACCAAGTACATTTACTCAAGTACCTTACACCCCTGCCGAGCAGTATTGAAGATTAGATAAAGTGAGTTTCTCAATATGACCACTAGGGGCGTCTGAAACGTGTGCTCTTAATTTAACCCTCTAGTGAGCACAGTGAAGTCAACACACTCACCAGGAGCAGTGGGCAGCCTTGAGCCGTGGATGGGACAGTGCGAGTCAGTGTTTTGCTCAAGGATTCGAACCTTGGACATTGGCCCCTCCCTAAAACGTTTTTAATCAATTAATGGACATTTTTCTTCTTTAAAGACAATTTTTTCCCCTAATTCGAATAGCAACTTTGCGTTTGCTAGAACTAAGAAAAGCGCTACATAAATAAACTTGAACTTGATGGGCCGTCTCTGGGCCCTTTGATTGGTTCTATCCCCTCCCCCCACTTAAAACACGCCCCTGAAATAAGACCCCAACCAGCTTGAACTACAAACACATACTGTTTGTATTATTTCTCATTTTCTAATCAAATGCTGTGGAACTCTCTGGAAACAAAGGCCTTTCTGCTGAGCTCTTCCACCTGAGATCTTCACTTCATCACTCCCATCCGTGTCTTTTAAAAGCCTGTATGACATTCTGGGCCGTAGTTCTATTCTCTGACTTTCCTGCATGCTATCTCCAGGACACAGAGAAGGAGAAATTACGATATTATGTCCCTCTACAATTACCAAGTTAAGCGAATATTAAAATGTCTGGCTCCATCAGTCGGGGCTGTCCTGATTGGTATTTTAACCTTTGACTACAGTACAATGGAAGCAGTTCTTGAACTAATATCAGAAGGACGGAATCTAATTCTGGAATGATCCTCGGTAATGAGTGGGCTGCCGTGGGGGCTGGATAATTCAAATATGAGATATTATTTTGGGGCTGGAAATGTTGGGGCTCTCAAAGAGTTGAATAATCACAGGCAATGAGGTGTAGCAAGCGTGATAGAAACACCTTACTGTCTTGCCCAAGGACAGCCGTCTTAAATCAAAACCCAATGAATTTTACTACGTGCAAAAAGCCCCTAGGTAAAAAGATATCTTCATCCTTTTTTTCTCCCATATGTGTCACTCTGTATTTTTAGATTTCCGGTGCAGTGTGATCAAACAAATCGCACGTAAAATGGCTGTGTTATAGAAATAAAATTGCTCAATTAGCACAGTGTTTTTTTATTCCCGGCAAAGGCTTCAAATACCAGGAAAATCTTTAATTCCTAGGGAAAAGCATGAGATTCGGAAAGGTTCAATTTCAAGGACCAGCTTTGATTCTTAAGAAAATCTGTCTCGCAAAAACATTTTTGTGTAAAATTTGGTGTATAATAATCAGAGGTGTCGAGTAATTAACTAAAAATACTTGGTTTAAACAAAAAAAAAAATGTAAATACTTAGTAATACTTAGTCTACTAGAATTTTGGCTCATTTATAATTTTCTTGAGTACTTATTTTTTCGCCTACTTTTTACATATATTCCTTAAAATTTCATGCAATCTGTACTTCTTTACGTTTAAAAAAAAAAGCTGCGTTGCTACTATTTCATTTCATTTTTTTCCCGTGTTGCCATCAATCTAAAAACTTTTTGTATCTAAAAATCCTTTTTGTTTCCTTGCAATACTTTTATACATCAAGTAGTTTATGCAATCCTTGAGTTAAAAGATGTAACTTCAGTATTTATATTTCTACTTGAGTATTGAATGGGACTACTTTTGACAGCACTGATAACAATTTGAGTACGTATTCATATTTTTTTACTTAAGTAAATTCCACTGACATTAACGCAAAGTGTTAATCTGAAAAAACTGATAATCCGAGAAACATCCTTTTAATCTCGGAATGTGTGCGTTATATGTGAAAACAGATAAAAAAAGCAGACATTTATTAACAGTACGGCCCGTAATCCCATGCACCATACAGTCCAAAATAAACGGCAAGACGTGTGTGTAGTCAACACTGGCCTCCGTTAAGCAAGTGGGAAAAATCTCTATATTTTCCTCCTGTTCTCCGCCTCTCCCAGGTCTGGCTTCACACGGCCCACTGCCTCAATTAAACAATTCCCGCCGTGTGAGTGACTAGTGGTGGCAGCGGAGACAGTTGTGGATCTGTTAAAGCTCCACACGACTAGTCTACCATCACCCAGGACCCCCTTCACTCCATTCCCAGCCCCTAATCAGCGTGCGGGTGTAATATCAGGGAGGGTTAGGTGTCACCATGTTAGAGGCATTAATGGAAGAGCTCCATCCACTCAGCCGGGGGGACGGCATTACTGCGAGCTGTCACAGTCGGCTGAGGATGGGGACAGTATTACTGCTGGCTTTCATACAACGTTGGTCACTAAACTAATGGGGGCTCCGGTGGAGGCAGAGACAGAGCTGGGAGAGATGGAGATGAGATGGAGAGGCGCGGGGGAGGAGAGGAGGAAAGGAGAAGGGGGAGTGGTAAAGACGGGAAGGACGAGAAGCTCTCGGAGCACCGTCTAATTTGCCAGGTCTAATGTATAGGAGAGAGGGAAATTTCCTGCCGCTGAGACGTTGATGTGATTTAAGTGGCAGGAACTTTCCTTCCCACTTCGGGAAGTGTTTGGCGACTGCTTGAGGCGGAGCAGCTCACGGGGTCCGCAACCCCGGCCTCGGTGAACCGGCGGGAAAGATATCTCTATGCAGGGAGAAGATATGCCAATTCATTTGGTGTCCAAAGATTTGACAAGCTAGACTGACTCTGAACAGCGTCAGTCAAACGCTCCGCCGCCGCCGATTTCTCCCTCCTCCGGCCTGACTCCTCAATCTCCTTTTCTTCAGAGACTCTTAAGCCGTTCCCCAAGAAATCGAAAAGTCAAGCAGCAACAAAGACTGTAATATTGGAAGGAGAAGGTGGGGGGAGAAAAAGCTAATACCGTTTTAAGTGTCGGGAATGAAACGAAAGCCCATATATGCAGCATCGGAGCGGGAGATAACACCTTGAGAATGGGTGACATCAAGTGAAAAAGAACTGAGGTGGCGGGGGGATCAGTGGCCTGGGCTCCGACTTGAGGAACTGACACTGTCTCTAATACAAGTGTTTAAATATTTGATGCAGTGGGATAAAGAGCGCTCCCCTTTGAATGAAATTGAGTGTCTGGCGGAGAATCTATTACCAAGAGTCTGATGCAATTTGACAGTGGCAAAGCAGCCTGGGCGTTATTCTTCAATGGCTTCCCAATCTCCTTTCATTACTCCTCTTAAATGTTTCTCTGTTGTGCTTGACTTACTTCTGATTACAGCCTCCTGCTAGAAAGGGGAGAAAGAAGATGGGATAAAAAGACGAAACAGGGATGTATCTCCCACTTGCAAAACTTGGCATTTATATTGACACAAATCCTGATCCGGTTGGCGAAGGACAGAGGACAGAGGTGCTGGTGGAATATTCAAGTGCCGGAAGCCATTTGTTATGTCAGGAGGACTTGTTTGAATGTTTCGGGGCAATGGATGGATGTGATTGGTCAGTTGGGGGCAGTTGTGATCGGCTCGGACGGCATCCATACAATTGTAAAAAAAAAAAATTTCCATACAAAATGATAGTAAAGCATAACTTAATATGACCTTTAGACATTAGCTCTAAAGACTTCTTTGAATCTTCCGAGCTAGTCAATCCTCCAGCAACTTATTCAGCAGCCGCTGAGTTTCAAATCGGAAAATCGAGAATTTGCGTCAGTTTGCAAAATCTCCTTGCTTAATCCTTTCCCTAAATTTGAAAAAGAAAAATATGGGAGTTCAGAAACGGAAAAAGTCCAATGTCGCTTTTGCAATAAGGTACAGGACTGCAATGAAAAATTTTTTTTTTCATTTGTATTTCTTTTTAAGATTTCTTTTGCAATTTGTACATTTTCATTTGTACATTTTATGTCAATCACTACACATTTTGTATTACTATTATTGTAATCATCAACATGATTGTTTGTTGATATTTATTTTCAATATAAGTATTATCTCTTATTCACCTCAATATTTCTAGTGTACTATTGGCATATACTTACAACTTTAAAAAAAAACTGCTGTATTGAGGCTTCTAATAAGTATTTCTGACAGAAAATAAGCTACATTGATGGGTGTCTGTGTAAAATGACAGTACTATGAGTGTTCTAAATAGTATATTGTAATAATATCCATTAGAGATGGCGACTATATCGATATAGAAAAGAGCCGGAGCACTTCATTCTCCACCGTCTCCAAACTACAAAACCCCTTCTGTTTCCCGGCATTTGGTTAAAAATGTTGGGCTCAAGTAAAAGTTTAAATTTACTGTCTTAGATCTCAGTCTGATGATTAAAAGAAATTGAAAAAACAATGACTTGAACACCGCCATCACTGCTCGCAGTTGTATTTACAGGTTTGTAAGCTTTTCAATTGCGGGAAACAAAGTAATTGTAACAAAAACACAATATGAAATGTACCCAAACCACTTATTATAATAAAAAAAACCCTGAAAATCAATCAATAACCCTTCAAATCAAGCGCGTAAGCTTGA
This sequence comes from Paedocypris micromegethes, assembly GCA_028031935.1. Lineage (NCBI taxonomy): Eukaryota > Metazoa > Chordata > Actinopteri > Cypriniformes > Paedocypris > Paedocypris micromegethes. The sequence goes on along the minus strand of CM051498.1, from coordinate 25,010,379 downwards.
TAATATCAGGCATTCTAGCTTTTGTTTGGTCTATTCCGATTCATCAGCCTCACGGCGTCTGGAGTCGGCGAATTGACAGCGTTGTGCACAAACAGGCGCTTCACAATAAGCAGGAATTTGGATTCCTCTCTATCACCAGCAGCAGTGGCGTGTGTGAACACAACAGCATCCAGCAGGACTGACACTGATGTATGGCTTGTTACCTCCGCCGCTTCCTTGTAGCCTGTCTGATACACTTTCTAGCAGGTTCCACCTCGTCCGACGCTTCTTCTCTGGCAGATCAATAGTTAATGGCACTCTGTCCCACAAAGCGGGAAAAGCAATTAAACGCCATTGATCGTGTGCCACATCAGCGCCATTAATATGCATGTCTCCTTAACCTCTCACGGAAGAGTTTAATCCCGCTCCTTATCCGGACGCTTCATTGTCTTTAAACGCTGGCACGGTGTGTTATCTCTGAGCCGCGTCAGATGGAGATTTCTCTCCGTCCGGAGGCTTTTTCCAGCTCTGCCTTTGTGGAGGTGATTTCTGCTCACAATAAAACACCCAGATGGGCGACGTGCAGAGCCGGTGGCATGTGCGGGCGATGGCGACAGTGGCATGGAATCATCACTTAATGGATTGCATCTATTTATTGTCCTATGCCGACGACGTGGTGAAATAAACCAGATTAAATTACATTCCGCTGGGCGCGCCGGCCTCCATAGAGGATGAGGAAGAGGGAGAGGGATCTAAAAGAAGAGAGAGAGAAAGAAAGAAAGGAATATGGTATGAGGGAGAGAAAGAGGAGTTGGGCTAAAAGGGGGATAAAGAAAAAGAGATACATATGGAAAACAAAGCAAGGGATAAAGGCAGAGAAAGAAAGTTAAGGCGGATTAAAGAGGAGAGAGAGAGAGAAAGAAAGATAACTAGAATAGATTTATGAGAGTGAGAGAGGTAGAGAGAGAGACAGGGGGAGATAAAGATAAAACACAGACATAAATGGGGAAAAAGAGGAAAAGAGAAATATGTAGAGAGAAAGAAAATCAGAGAGATAGAGATGAGGAAAGTTAAAATAGGAAGAAAAAAAAGAAAGAAAGAAAGAGAGAGAGGGAGAGAGCGAGAGAGAGAGAGAGAGAGAGAGAGAGAGAGAGAGAGAGAGAGAGAGAGAGAGAGAGAGAGAGGGGTAAATGGGGCGAATGAGCCAATTATTAAGAAAGAGCAAGAAAAAGAAATTAAGAGTGAGAAATAAAAAAGGGGGTAAAGAAGTAAATTAAAAAGTAAAAGAGAGAGAGCGAGAGTGAGGTTAGAGGAGTGTAGGCCACTAAATTGCTCTGATAATTAATCGCACCTTAGACTTCCTGCATACGTAGTGTCGCATCTGTTTTTACTGAAGCAATGTGAAACACGACGGTGAGGAGGAGGAGGAGGATGAGGAGGGTCACTGGTGGTCCGGGAGACATGAAGATGGGACGGAAGAATACGCAAAATATTTGAAGGGCATGGAAACAGACAAGGTGAATCGCTGCGTTCACCGCACAATGCGTGTAGCCACGGCGTGTGTATTATCTCATCCGCGCTCACACACTTCCAGCAGTCAGATCTGATAAGAAAAGCTGCATGTTTATTTCCCGTCCGCTCCGTGCGCTCCTAATGCGGGACTATATTCTATTACTGCGCTGTGTAGGATGCTAAGTGTGAGCGCGCTACACCTGAGGGGAAGCTAGTCCTGCTAATTACCGTGTCGTCCTGCTTGGCACATCCACTCAGTGTCATGATGAGGCCCTGCGAGCGCCGCCCCGGCCCCCGTCACTGCGCATTAGCGGGGGGGAACTCGGACCCTCAAGGCAATGTCACCGCGGGCGGGGCGGCGGCGGGGGGGCACACGACACTCGTCAGAAACCTTGTGGCGAATGTCATGTTGTCATGCTATACGGCTTCTGGGGTGAAAACAAAGCAAACAAAACCAAACACGTGTGCTGGATTGGTACTACATTTTTACTCATCTTCGGCCTTGTGAATAATCCACAAATATACGTAAGCAAGTTTGTTTCACGCAACCAGATCTTATTCTCGTATTCTCTTAAAAATCGTATTCTCACCATCCCGATCGAAGTTTATGGTTTGAAATGCGGCGGAACGTAGAATTTGTGTGTTTGTGTAATCACTTGCTCTTACGGTTTTTTCTTTCGAAACAAGATGTTAAAATAATAAAACTATTTTGTTTTAACTAAAGCGTTCCGTTGATGTTTTGTCCGTTAATCAACTTTCCAAGATGGTGAAAACATTATGATAATTAAGAGTTGTAATTTTTTTACGGTAATTTCACATTACGGTAATATAAAACTTGTAACCTTTTTGATGCTAATGCATTAATAAAATTTAAAACAAATACATCTGACAAAGCACAAGTCCATTTAAACATGATATAACGGTAATCGTGTAACATCACAATTACATACTGTCGGTTTCTTTTTTCATCTACTTTTAACTACAGTATGCATTGTCTATCTGAAATGATTTTTTTTCTTAAATTCTTGTGGTGAACTTACCCGTGTCATATTTGATCTGGTCTTCTGCATGTTTTCTGTCTTCAAACCATAGCTCTTCTTCTTGTGAACAGATGAATGATGAAGAGATGGTTCGATGTGTTTCGTAACGGGAGATTATCCTTCACCTGTTTAGGAAAATGAATAAGACACCGAGAGTATGATCAGTCTATCAAAGACGTGCTGGCAATCTGAACAAGCTCTTACTGTAGTAATGGTGGTAAGGGAGGGTGGTCTTCTCCTGGCAACTGCCCCTTTGCACGGGATCAGGGACGTGTCACGACTGTCTCCATGATTTTGTAGTAGGCCAAAGAAGAAAGAAGAGCCGAGAAATGTAGAAAACATGGACAAAAATGAAAACAATTTACGTCTATTAGCGTAAAAATATGATTTGAGCAGTTAATTGACATTTATGGTCACTTTGAAAAATATGTTGATTTAGTTAATTGTACCGTTGAAGAAAATACACATTTAGCAAAGAAAAATGAAAGCAAAATAATGGAGAAGAAATATTTTATAATTGATCATTTATCATTATTTTGAACCAAGACTTGCATTGCTTACATTTCAACAAAAAAAAAATTACTGATGTGAATAACAAAATGAACATTTTAGATATACAGTATTTACTAAATATTGAAATAATTAAAATAAAAAGAGTACATAGTTATATATAAAATAATTATTAATAATTATAAATATACTAATATTTAGTATTATATAATAACAATCAATAAATCCATAAGTTTCAATACTAAACCGTAAAGTCAGGTATTTCAGAAAAAACAGGCCTGCTTAAAGGAAGAAGGACTTTTGATTTCCAAAAGCCAATACAAATAAAACTCCGAGGAGTTAAGAATAAGAACACAAAGGAGAAAGTGAGTGTCAGAGAACGGAGGTGTGTAGGAACCACGTGCACAGGATGGAGATGACACCGCAGGTATAAGTCCACAAGGCTTTAATCAGGGTCAGCAGGCAAAAGGTCGTCAACAGTAATCCAAAACAAGATCCGAATCGGCAGGCAGAGCAGTGGTCAATTAAACGGGAGCAGGGTCGAGGAAACGGGACAAGACAACAAGACGAGACTTGACGAGAAATAACTACCTAGACTTGACAAGAAATAAGGCTGGATGACTGGTACAAGACGCAGACGATCTGGCTACTGAAACTGGAATTCACTCGTCCTTAAGTACACAGGATAATGATCAATAATTGTGAATATAGAACACCTGTGTTACAAACGATCTCAATGGCATGTGGATACATCAAAATGGCGGCCACACGATGAACTTCAAAATAATAGTCCTTGAATGATCCAACATAAAAGTCCAAGACGTCGCACGCTGTTATCCGTGACAGTGAGAGACAGGTTGGAGAAAAGAACAAATTATCGGACAAATCCCGAGACAAAATTATAATGACACGATCACTGCCACAATACCAGTCCCCATCTTCTCCGATAAGAAACAGCGACTGGATCCTGACACCCTGACATCGAGGAAAAAAAAGGAACTTGTAAAGAAATACAGTAAAGTATCGTTCCGTGTCGGGATCGATAGTGAATTAGCCAGTTCGCTCATCTCTTCACTGGTTTGATTCCACAGGGCAGTTGAGGGGACACAGGCCAGGAGCGGAGCAACACAACACACTGGCTCCATCTTGACCTCACCAGCAGGAGACTGTATGTACATGTTTGGTTTGAGGAGAACGGCTTTTAATGAGCGCATCCATCTCCGCATGTGCAAAGCAGGTCGCTGGGCAGCTGTGTGGTGTTTGTGGTTACATGGATGTGATGGATGAGGCGGCAGGAAACTGATGGATGAGGCTGTTCTCAGTTGGGACAATATGATGAAGACTATGAGCCAACACACCCCAAGAAAGAAGTCTCATCTCTGGCCCTTCCCACAGTCCATTACACTCACGCAAACACTCTCACTGCTCACTGGTGAGTGAATAATGATTCACTGAGATATATGGACAGTTTACTGGTCTGAACTGGTAAGGAACCGGACGAGGGACGAGACTCTTTCTGCCAAATACGGTCATTTTAAAAGCATCTTTAGTTTGTGCAGATAATGATAGTAATGTCCATAGATGCTCTCTCTATATTTTTTTTGTTTAAGTACATTTTTGTACATAAGTACATGTAGGTACATTATTTTATTGAAATGCATTTTACAACAGCAGAAAAAAAAGAGATTAAATATAAAGAGCTGTTGTAACTAGCTGCCAGATCAGTGCATTAAAGTACATTTTTATACTTGAAAGAAAAATAGTTTTAAACATACTTCCATACTTTTATTGTACCATTGTACTTTTGTTCCATGTATTTTTATGGCACAGTTGCAAAAAAAAAAATGATTAGATTTATTGTTCCATTTTAGTATGAAATCCAATTGTACAATTTTTCAATTTGCATGAATAAATCTTGTAAATGTTTTCCTGCATAAATGTTTCGTCCCTAAAGAGAGAGAGAGAGAGAGAGAGAGAGAGAGAGAGAGACAGACAGACAGAGAGAGAAATAAATTTCTCTCACAGAATTGCGTGCACATACACAGAATTGCGTGCGCACACACACAGGCTCAGATAAGCAGTGTTATCTGGATTGTCTATATGATTAGTACATACGTCTAAGACTAAAAACCCGGAGCGGGAAGCCGAACACCACCTTTGTCTCGCCACCTCACTGTATCTCACATCAGATTTTCAGTGTCTTGGTGGAATCAGATTATTCTGGCACAATCTATAGTTGCTTCACTTCAGACACGCTGGAGCAGTGATAGCTTTTGTTCTATTCCTTCATCAATTACTCTTTTTGCTATTGATCGAAGAGCTGCTGGGCTGTTGTCACCTTGCTGATAAATTATAAGTGTGTGTGTGTGTGTGTGTGTGTGTGGCCTTTATCTCTCTTGTAATTTGAGATTTTTTTTCTCTATGGAGAAAAGTGATTTATTTCTTTTTCTTCTTGCGTGGGTTTCTTCCGGGTCTCCAGTTTCCTCCCAAAGTCCAAAAACATTCTTTTAGCAGAATCAGAATTTGGAAAATTGGCCATCAGAGTGAGTGAGTGTGAATCTGTACAACCAGCTCTGTGATTGGTTGGTCATAGGCTTCCGCTCTCCATAACCCAGAAATGGTAACGCGCGTCAGAGTAGTGAATGATAACATGAGATGTGTAATAAACCTACAGAACCTTCCGGAACTCAGGTAGGGAACAAATAAAACGCAAAAGCAGGGATACAGAAAGTTAGAACTTAATCTGGTTTAGCAACAAAACTTCCCAAGCACAACTACGCCCGTCTGAAAAGATGTCCCAAGCGGAAAACATTTTGTGAGGCTTCTTACACCTCATACAACCAAAAATAAATCTACAGCCAATTACCGCAACATCCTCTGCGCCATGATAGGCTGTCAATAGGCCGGGCTAAGTGAATGAGTTTGCATTGTCAGAGCGATGCATTCTAATTGACTCCATCTCCTCCTAGTGGCAGTGTGATCCTGAAGTGGGCAGACTTGACTTTCTCATTATAGTGCCAGTAATTGTGGTCGGAGAAGGTCTGGGGATCCAGTCCTACCACAGTCTGACAACCTCCGTGTGTGTGTTATGGGCCAGATTGGCTCTTCGGCTACTGATTGTGGAGGTAAATGAGTCTTCATCTACTAGAAAATGCCTGTCGCTGGGTCAGAGTGACAGAGAAACAAGGTTGGCTAACCCTCTTTTCTTTGTCTGTTGGGTTTCAAGGCTCCAGGGTGCGAAAATAAGCCCAAAATAAGGCCTCGCTGGACCAACAAAATAAAGTTAACTTCAAGTCGAAGTTTCCTTAACTAGTTCCAAATGTCTCCAAACAAGACGTTTGAACAAGCAAACTTCATAATCCCAACCAGGTGGCGAAGATTAAGTCATATTTAAAAAAAAAAAAAAAAACGCTGAAAAACTGTTGCAAACTTATAGGTGACGACAATGGACAAATAAAACCGAAAGCTAGAAAGCAGTAGATTGCATCAGACAGCCGGATGAGAATAAACCCCGGCGCAGATGCTGCTCAGAGATGCTGTTAGCAATCCAGCGCTCCACCGCCACCACTGTCATTTGGCTATTATTATGAAGAGTGAGAGTAATGCCCGGCTGTATGAATAGGATTGTCGCGCTGATTGTGATGTATAGTTTTTCATTACTCTTCTCTGCCCTTTGCCATCCAACATGTAGGAAATCCTATTTATCCCCTAATTTGTAAACCCCCCAACCTTGGCTGATGGGAATCAGGGCCTGTAATTGCGAACGCCGCCAATGACGACGTAAGAGGTGACAGCACGGGAAAACGAGAGCGTGTGAGGGGGGAAACACGCAAACGGTGACAGAAAAAAAATAAAAGAGTTGCAAAAAATTAAACCAAGCAACAGAAGTCAATTACCATATTTTCCGTAATAAGGCACACTGGAATATAAGCTGATATTAAGACAATATTAAGTCTACTTTCTTTCATTCTTTCTTAAAATATAAGGCACTAAAAGAATGTACAATTTCGAATTAAAAGGCATAAAATCAATTTTTATTGATTTTTTAGAATGTATGTGCACCTTAAACACATTCTGAAATATACGGTGATGCTCACAAAAATACATTATAAATAAACGACATAGTTCTCAATAATTACGGTGAAATTTTGTATATTTTTCAATACATTGTTTTGAAAAATATTCAATAATGTTTTAATAAATACACACAAAAATGTAACATTACTATGATAAAAGACGGAAAAATTGTTCCTGATTTTAACTAGGAGATTCGAGAAGCCAAACTTCATTCACATCCAAAATAACAAAGCCTAACAAAAAGCATGTATGTCGAGGGTTTTTTTTTATCCAGCTCTTCCCAGGAAAAACACTTCATCCAGGCTGTGTCTCTAATGAACACATAATTGACTCATTTCCATGCACTATGCCAAAGGGATCTTTGCATTAAATGTGTGATTGCGCCTCTATTAGACGTCATTAAACCCGTTCCAGATCCTCCTTAATAAGATTTTATGAGCCTTTTTTAAAATCTCTAAATCACTTCTCCGCCCTCGTTCCACGCAAATCGAATATTCTAAAACGTGAAAACTGCAAATATTTTGGTCTTTTTCAACTGACCCAATGACAAACTTGAATAAGAAAATTGAAAATGCATTGAAGCATTTGAAACAACACAATTAAGTTAGGCACAAATGGTTAGCGGAGACCAAACTTGGTTTGGTGGACTTTGGCTTCAAAACTGCTGTTATATTTCCATTCCAAGACTTTCTGTGTTAAGATTGCAGGGTTAAATGACTCCTTCCTCCCAATGACCTTATAACCATTTTTGTATTTTGCTAATTTATATTGTATTTTTATATATTTTTCATCTTCATAGTTTTTCCTAATTTTTATTCATAAATGTATTCTTATGCATTTATTTTGTATTTTTTATTGTATTTTTGATTATCTTTTTATTGTATCTCTGTCTCGCATGCACCCCCCCCCCCATGTTTAAATGCTGGACGATTGTAAAAATACATTTCATTGCATGTTGTACAAGTATAATGAGTAGATGACTATTAAGATTTGAATAAAAAAAATTTGAATTTGAACGTCCAAACATAAAAAAACAACTCATTTTGTAATATATTATATTTTGCAATGTCTAATATTGTCATTGTACAACAAACAGACGACGAAATTGAACAAGCTGTAAATCTTGGTAAATAAAGAGAAAGTGTGTATTCCCACTGACCCAGAAATGGATGAAGCGGCATAGAAAATAGAGTCCAAATGCATCCTATCCGTAACTCTATTAACCTAGCTTGTTCTTTTTAATTGTTGTAAACACCTTTGAATCGTATAGGAGACGCCAAACAGTCTTGATATCCCAAAGCTTGTTTTCTCACAAGAACCTTGAGCTGTAATTAACCTCAGCGCTCAGCTCAACCTATTGATTTTCTCGCAATGGAAAGAACCACAGATTACACTTGAGCGCCTTTAGTCAATTGATAAGTCTCGTCCCGCCAGTGGCCATCAACAGCCGGTTATTTACATTCTGTGTTGGGAAAATCCCTTAAAACCAGGAGCATAGCAACGACGCCGTTTTCAATCGAGCAACGTCTTCCATATTTTAGAGCTCTTGGTTTTAATCTCTTGTCGGAATTGACAGCGAGGGAAGAGGCTTGTCATCCGTGATGGCTCAACAGCATCTCAGACTGGAATCCTTTAAGTCTGCAACTTTCGCCAGGCTTAACCCAGCACCGGCTTCTCTCAGAATACACACGCAAAGCCAACAAACTCCCACTTATTGTAAGAGCAAACTTTGCCCTAGCTGGAGCTCTTGGGGGTCAACAGCGGGACTGCTAGCTCCCTAGGTTAGCCACTAGCTCGCACAGCGTTTACTTCCCAGCACAGTTCACTGCACCTCCACTCGGGCATCAGCTGCCGGAGCTAATGAAACGTCAGTCTGATAATTGAGGTAGTGCTGGTCAAAGGAATGGAGCAGAATAACTACTCTCTGTCAGCCCCACAGCGTCTGCTTCACTGGTTTGGGTGGTCGCCGCCACTTAAACAGCTTTTTTTAGAGAAACGGAGAACTCAACAATGTCTTACCTAAGCTTGACAGTGGTGATACAATAGTGTGCCGCTTAAATGCCGAATTAAACCTGCGTGGTCTTATGTAACGGGCCACACCAAAATATCAGAGAAAACAACCTTAAGGAGGTTCCCACCACGTTCTCAATGGCAAGCGGCAAAATCATCTCAACGTTAAAACAGGGTTCCTACTCTTTCTGAAAGATAAAATTCAAGCACTTTCAAGGTCCATGTTCAAGTTTTTCCAGCACCATACAGTTGTGATGAAAGTTAGATTTAAAGCTATGCCTAACCACAATCAAAATGAAACATTTCCATTTTGGGAAAACGGTGTATTGGTGGAAAAAAAATTATGTTATGTTATGTATGACATTATGTTTTAGTAGACCTTCCTAACAATATAGGCAAAATTTGTATTCGAAAGTTATTTAAAGCAATAAATTGGAAAGCTGTTTAGCAAAGTGTTTCTTAGTTTAACAAAGTGTAACAAAGATGCTTCCCACTTTCGGCACTTTTAATCAGACCTGGATCATATGGATCCCGGGCTGTTTATTAATGGAGTTTATTTACTCTCAGAGTCTGTTAGACAAAAGTCGCGTGAAACCAGACACAGAGCGGGAGAACCATCTTAGTTCGGATCCAGTCCCGAGGACGTGCACTTATCCGGATTCCAGTGTGTAATTTCAAGCATTTTCAATGTTTTCAAGCACCCATAAGAACCCTGCATTGGAAGAACCATGGAGCATTTATGGATAATCTACCATGTTTGGGATTCCATCGTTTGAATCGCTTCAAGAAAGATTGGGACAAATTTTCAACATCACCCAGATTTGTGACATGTTCATTGATAATTATAGAATTATTCCCAGAATTATTGGGAATACTATAATTATATATATCCATCTAAATATAAACATAAAATACTATAGCAAAAGTATACTTAACAGAGTAGCATAGTTAACCAGCATTCGTAATTAATCAGTATGTGTTCTTAAACAGGTGCGCACTTACCCGTGAAACCTAGTTGACCAGAACGGGTACTTAACAAGGGTGTGTACATAAACAGGTGTGTACTGAAGAAAAAAGCCTTAGTACGCAGTGCAAGGTGAGTGAAGACAGATATAGTTAAAGATACTGACTTAGAGGCTCGAAATGATGGTTTACAGTCAACTAGCCTGGTTAAACTCGACCTGAGCGTGAATATTTATGAGACTGGAAAAAAAGACCGTCATTTTTGCTCATTGAACGCCATTTTTGACTAATATGTTTAAAAAAAATTCAATTTGAACGTGGAATTAGGTCTTACTATGAATTGATACAAATAAAATTCAACTCGTCCAAGAGAATTCAAGTTCATGCAGTTTCTTTGTGTTTACAACAAAATGTAACGAATAATTGCACATTAAGGACATTTAGCATGTTAGAAGCAGAAAGGTGGCTTCTAACATGGAGACATCTCACAATGAAAAAATTTTTCTTGGACAATCCCACCGGTACAGATTGAAACTAAAGAAAAAGTAACAAGAGTCTGAAAATTCAAAGCAGACAATGATTTTTAAAGGAGATTCATCTTCACAGGTACGGCAGAGTTCAATGAAACCTCATTAACATCGCTCAGAAAAGGACGGAGATCTATGCATTTTGATAGACTGATGAAAAGTGTATGAAGCTTCGCTCGCACAGTGACAGACGTCGTCGTTTACTTGACTAACTCTTCTCCATCATATCTCTATCACATCTGCTTCACGACCTGCTCGCAGACAATGACGTATAGCCACAATTAGCCCCGGAAAGACTTCAATTATGATAAAAACCCTTCACCCCTCTTAGGCCATGATTAAAAAGCTCTCCTCTACTCCAGTGCCTCTGATAAAGAGCTCTCGTTTCACACCATCACTTCTTCGTCGGGATAATAAACCACTCCGACAGGGTTCTGCTCGCTGGTTTTTACCTCTCTTCCCACTTACGCATGGCGTTCCACTGAGGAACGCTCAACCATTCCGCTTTTTACATGAGCCATCTTTATTTGGGTCTCTTCATCCTCTTATTAAAACCAACACAAGCACATTATAGAAAAAAAATGCACAAAGATGCTGATCCATCCCTGAAGAGCACTGAGGACCGTTCACGTGACCTTCATCCTAACCTGGGTGAATAAAATATTCAAATGCGGTTTGCTTACCACCATTTTTGATAAATGGATTTTCTGTAATGTGGTCATCATAAAGTCTTGAAAAGAAACAGTAAGAGAGAGGGAGAGAAAGAAAGATCATCTCTGGGCTGTGTTCTGTCAAGGGAGAAATTACACACTTACTGATTTTTTTTTTTCCAAAGGGTGGCCACCATAGATCATACAGCGGGATTTACGAGCCAATTTCCAACATGAAATATAGACACCGCGAATCAATTTTACCGCTGTTTTTTCCGTTTCCTATCCTCTCAGATCAAAGCTGCTTTCCTTAGGTAACATGGAAGCTACTACTTTATTTACTCACTTCACTACAAATCCCACACAAAAGTTTAAATATTAAAGAATTTGTACACCTTTTATGAACATTGGAATGGGACGTTCTTAATTTAAATATATTTGTCCTGTTTTGCTGATATTTCTGCAGTTCAGCTGCAAAACACGTTTTTCATTTTGTATAATTGTACTACTTAAAATTTAAATCTTTCATTTAAATTGTACTCAGTCTAATATGGTAATACACAAACAGGTGTTCTGAAAATTCTTCCTACAGCTCAGAATTTCCTACACGGTACGTGTTTGTTTAGAAATGGTCGATAATTCCTTGTTAAACGATTTATTGTTTTTTTTTGGTTATGTTGCTGTAGTTTAAAGTTATTCGCACAATTTTATTTCCAATCACTCGTAAGTTCTCCGCGACGTTAATTGACGATAACTCACCTCAAGTGAGAGAAATCCTGTCAGGAGTTTCTTTAGGATCGTTTTTCAAAAGACTTACCGGAAATCACGTGCTGACTGGCGCAATTCAACCCAAAATTGGATGCGTCGCGCACATTATACACGTTTGCTGTCATGTTCAATTCTGTGATACATTAATTGAATGTCTTCATAGCGCCGGATTCGTGAAGCGCCAATAACGCGCGTTCATGTTATTGATGCGCGCGCTTAGCGGCTAAATTACAACTAAGCGCAAATGCACTACGCGCCACTTTCCTCATCTCTAAAGACTGAATGAAATAACGCGCAAAAGTGAAATTTAAATAGAAACCGTTATTTTCCGCGCAGTTTTTTGTATTAAATTGGTTTTGTAAGAGAATTATTTTAATTTTACACAAAAAATGAAAGACTTTTATTATACATTTATTATGATTTCCACTCAAAACAAATCTCCAGAAAATAATTAAAAAAAAACCTATAGAATATTTTTTTTTATTGTGATAGAAAAGAACAACCAGATGATGGGGAACATTTTTTTATGTCAAGAACGTAAATAAAAGTTCACAAGTTCCACACAGACTGGCACTGTCTAACATCTCTCTAACGAACCAGCACACTTCCAGCTAGCTTCTGTCTCGTGTCCAGATTAGTTCTCTCTGCCAATTTACAGGTCATTTGTGTTTGGGCCGGCTGGATGGACAGAGCCAGAAGTATAATGGAATGGGATGTCAAGGGTGGTCTGTGTCATAGTAAAGGTTTGCTCTGGAGAGACGAGGGAAGCAGGTGCGATTGAGAGGCAGTGGTCAGGAAGGAAAATCATTGTGTTGAATACATTAGGGGAGAAAGCCACAGACCGGTCATCAAAAGCTGAAAATGAATGACCTACAGCCAGACCTTCACCCACTGACCGCATCCAATATCCAGGAACGCTCCGGAAGCCTCTCCCTCCTCTTCCCAAAATGTCCACTTTCATTTAAAAAGTCATTCATGTCACTGTTTCTTCACCCTCTTGATAGAGGAGGAACTGGAGGCGGATTCTCTGCGTTTGCGCTGCGCAAGAATAAAGATGAAAAAAATAATGTTTTAGAATTTTTTTTGCATTTACGCTGCCATTGCTAGAACTTTGAACATTTTTGGAATTTTAACAAATAGATTTAGAGTTTAAAGTAATGAACATTGGCATGCACAAACGGTTCAAAATGTATGGTTTGAACAGTAAAAACGTTTAATCAACTAATGTAATCTCTTACATTATATATTAAGAAATATATTTAAAAAAAGAGTATTCATACGTCTAAACAATATTAACACACGAATAAACATTTTCATAAAATTCAGTAGTTTTTTTTTTACAGAAACATTTAATTGATAATTTCCTTCTTATTGTAGATACTTTTGGGGTCTTTTTCTTCTCTTGCTTTTAACAGACTTTTTCTTTTGTCTTCAACACTACATGTTTATTTTCACATTTAAACAAAGTTGTAATCAACCGTCCTGCTAGTGTTTCCTGCTAGTGAGTAACTCACCGAGTTTGGAGTGAGTGGAGCTCCGACTACATCAATGATCTGTTCTTTGGCTTCGGTTTTAATGTCGTCAGCAGCGAGCCAGGACGGGGTTTCCGCGGCTCCTGCGCTCTCGCTCTGTGGCGTGGCGGCGCCCCCTGCCTTCAGCAGAGCGTCGTAGCGATGCCGCAACATCTGCTGCTCGTACTCACAGTTACTGTAGGCCTGCTTCAGCTCGTACACCAGCACCAGGTCGCTGCGGAGCTCATTGAACATCTGCACAATCTCTTCTGTTGGCATCGGGTTCAAGTCTGCGGTGGGAAGAGGATACAACACACACACATTTAGAAAAAAACCCAAAACGTTCTTATCATCAAAAGGAAAGTCCAATCACCAACTCACCAACTCCTTGTTCTGTCAGGATTTGTTCGATTGCTTTTATCTTCTTCTGACCCACTGAACTGGGAAGTTTCATCTGGAGAGATAAATCCAGATGTTAGTAAAGGCCACATTTAAAAAACATTAGTAACATGCTCCCGATTCCACGCAGGACCAGAATCCTAAACAGAACATTAGAATTTGTGCTGCACGATTTATTATCTTTATGCGTTGTGACCAAGAACAAAAAGGATGGGAAAAAAAAACACAAACATTTGATTGTCATCATGGTCACTTAGAATGGAATCAACGAGTCTAAAGAGAACGGTTTAAAAGTGGAAAGTATGCAAATTTAAGCGACTCTACAAAGTCAGTGCAGTTGTACGAATATATTTAAATCAACTTTTACATGTATTCCAATTTTTTTAGATCTGTATAACTCATTGGAATGTACACGTTGTTTATTCTTAAAATCATATTATCACATCTTAATATCCATTACACTGTAAAAAAAAAAAAAAAAAAAAAAAAAAAAAAAAAAAAAAACGTGAAAGACTGAAGTGCCGTAAAATTATCAAACCCAATATAAATCTTTAACAAAAAAGAAAACTCCGCTTAACATTTCAATAAAAAAAACTGTGATTGAATATATTTCGCTTATCATTCTGCAATAATTCAAATCTATAATTTCCATTGCAGCATGGTAGAATAAATGTTTTACAACTTAATTTTACCAGTAAAATGGTGAGGCTGGAGAACGCCTGACTAACAGATGACCAGTCGTATCTGAGCCGTACATACCGGCACCTAATGGGTTTAAGATAGAGCGACCTCCCTTCATCACTCTAAAAGAGGGATGCCTTCCCACGAGAAGATTAGTTTACTTACGACTGTGCGAATCAATCACCTCAGGCTAATGAGAGAGAAGTTAAATGTCTGTAGTGGGACGCGATGGATGGCCTTGTTCTGCATTGATTACATATTAAAATATAATTCAAGGCTGAGATGATCTTACCCTCTGGCTCCTAAGTGAAACGCCAGCAGATTTGAAGTCTGGGAATTTAATGCCTGCCGTCTCGGGAACAGCCTGCCATTAAACAGATACAACCGGCGTGTGTTAAAGCCGTTTTTGAAGGGGATAAACGCAACGTGATGATGGTTTTTGAAATAATTACAGGTTTTTCCGTCTCTCGTTTCTGGGGCAGCTTTTTCTTGGTGGCTTTGCGCTCGGCTCGGCGCATCTCGGTGGTGGTGTCGGCCGCTGTGATCAGCTTCTGGAGGTCCTGCGCCTTCTTTTCACGCTCCTTCTTACGGGTTTCAATCTTCCTTAACTCCTGGATGAGGTATTCCTCTTCTGCCACCTACAGGTCAGATTTATAACAATTTAAATTAAATAAAAAATAAACAATTTAAACAACAAATAAAAATAAATGTCCGGACGTTATGCATAACTGTAGTGTATTGCTATTAATATAAGTGTGTTAAATGAAGAAGAGATTCACCTGTTCTGGAGTGCGATTAAAGAGTCGGTCTAGTTGCTCTTTCCTGCGTCTCTCATGACCGGCATCAAAGATGTAGATCTTGGCCTCGGTGCCAGTTCCTGCGCGCACTTTTGTTAATTTACCACATATGCTGTAATAACGTTCCTTCAGATCCTCCACGGAACGTTTCTACAAAAAGAAAAAAACCAAAGCAAAGAAATTCAATTTAATGACTTAACAAGTAAGTAATTACTTAAGTTAAAATGATTTCATTTTTTAAATAACGACTAGGTTAACAGGTAATATTTTTAATTAAAATTGCATTTTTTTAATTTAAAGAAAAAATGTACTCTGTATTGTTGGTGATCGTAGCGGTCGTGAATAACGATGAAGCGCAGGTCGAAGCGCTTGCATAAATCAAACAGATGATCGGTTTCGGCTTTGGTCCATCCATCATCATGGAGATACATCTGATACTCCTGCTCAGAGTACACGGGCACCTGGACAGTCTGGAAACAGGAGAAGAAAGACTTCAAAATGTTGTTTACAATTTAATAATAAATTAATATTAATTTATAAATATAGAAGCGACTTTTAAAATGACCAAGTCCAAACAGTCTACCTACTATGAAAGGCAAAACATATATTTCTTCATAAATAAACAATATCAATATTTTTTCCTGTACAAAAGATGTTGATGCCGTCACAATCTTCCTTCTAGTGACTAGCGTGGACAAATGAGAAGAAAATGCCGCTCTACGTTTCCCTTCTTTGGCACAGTGACGGTGATTGACTTGATTTTGGAAAAACGTTCTCCTCTCATTCTTTTTGGAAATTATGGGTTTTTGGTTTCATTACTGTTCCTCCACTCATTTTAAACCTTTTCTTGAGCTTAGAAGAATAAAAATCGGAAGTACACTTTGACAATTAGGAGTTTCGATTGGACTGGTCAAGTAAACGATGGGATTGGCTGCCCAGAATGACAATCAAACTACTCATCTCATAGAGAGGATTGATGGCAGACTGTCATGTTTTTTTTTTAATTTAAAGCCATGCAGTTCACCCAGAGAAATGTCATGATACACCAATATATTGCGAAAGTGATATTCAATTTTGTGATATCGAAATATTGTGATATCGAAAAACCGAGCAGTTATTATACATACTCTTTAATACCTTGTTAAAGCGGGCAAAAGGGTAATCCTTGCCCTCCTCTGCTGCACGCCTCCAGTGATGGAAGATGGCTCCATCTTTCCGGGCTGGATTACTAAATGGCATCCACTTCCAAGGCCGGACCTTCTTGCAGCCCAGTTTGGCTTTCACGGTGCGGTATCCTTGTGTGGTATCACTCGGCAATAACGGAGGAGCGTCTCGACTAACATAGCAAAATCAAAAAGGTAGTTTGTTATTATTGTAACATCACACCAACAACAGAGGAGAATTCAATTCAGATCTATGAAATACATTTTCGCTCTTGTTCAGACAGATTCTGAAGCAGATGTTTGATTTACATTATTTAAGTCAACATGTATGAATATACTTGTTTAAATTTACTTTTTATTTGAATAAAATTGACTTACTTTTTGTCCGAATAGAGCAAAGCGTAAACTTCTCTGTGCATTCCTTCCGGTCTTTTGAATGTCAAGTTCTCCGTCGCTTTCTTAGCCCTTTTCTGCACAAAACATAGTAAAAAATAACATGTTTAACTTCTACAAGGCCAAAGATTTTATGTTCCTGTAAAACACTCGAGACTGTGAGTTTGGATAAATCACCTTGTCTGAATTAATGATGTCTTTCTTGCTGATGGGTCCGGAATCATTGTCTCCTCCCGTGAGCTCCAGGATGTCTCTTACATCAGCACCCGTCGCCATGGTGAACGACTGACAGAGGGAACAAACAAACGGATGACGACTTGTTGTTTTCAAACGTTTTTTACAATGTTGTGTTTATTTTTTGCGATTTAATTACAATGGCATTGATGAATTTCTGCTAAATGCACGTACTTTATTTACACTACGTTTATAGAACTACTCATTTACTTTGAAGATAATCATTGTTGGGCATGTGTGAGTAGATGTGTTTAAAGAAACAACACCTCACAACAATTATCAAATAACAATGTACGAGTTCATGTTTTTAGCTTGCCGGGCGAAACAGGCGGGATGACTCAAGCTCCGTGTTAAAAATTACAATTACGAAATGACTGCATACAAGAAATAAAACGTTCGTCGTTTTACCTGAGAGAGACGCAACGCAGTACGAATGTGTGAAACGTATATCCCGGTCTTCGTTTACAAAACAACGCTTGCTGAAATGCTAAAACCAACGGAGAACGCTGCTATTTTCGTCGCTGGTTTGATAGCACGAGCACAGAAACTACCCCGCCCCCTAGCGGCGAGGAGGGAAATCACATGCAAGAATGGGCCAGTATTTCAGAATCAGAATCAGAAATTCTTTATTCAGTATTCTTTATTCAGTATTTATTACAGTATTGGTTATTATTATTGTTTACTTTACTATTATTACTTTATTTGAAATACAGTAATCAACTAAATGTATAATTAAATATATTCTACATATTTGAATACCAATATAAAAATACATTAAATGCATATTTGAAAAGACATTTAATTACATGTAAAAACATTTTATATATAAGACAATTTTCACAAGTAGGGTGGTTAAACTTTATTCACATTAGATGAAATTTTCATAAATAACTTCAAAAAATGTAAACAAAAAACATGCATATGTGTGACAAATCATTCTGGTCACCGAAAAAAACAAACTGCTTGTAAAATCTGCATAACCTATAGTCATAAAATAATGTCTGCGTAAGTTGAACTTCATTAATGAACACAAAGCATTAAGTAATTTCACAGCATGTGAACCACAGAACCAAACAGTCCCTGAAATGTCGATGGCGTGAATAAATAAGCACGAAACTCAAGAGCTACAACCACTTGACAACATGCAGAATCATTGCATAAATTATAGATTTAAGAACCTAAATTGGCTTGTTCTTCACCTAAAATCGCCCCCATCCAAAAATGTTCTCACTGCCAAAGAAAACAATAAAATAATGACTGATTAACAAAAATGGATTAAGAGTAAAGGAGCTCTGGACAAGTTTCGGCTCTGGTCTGTCGTTCACTTGAGTGTTGGGAAGGGAAGTTTGAGTTTGGTGCGGACGTGGTTTCGTTTCAGATCTCGTTCCTTCAGATACGCCTGCAGCTTGTCCGCGGAGAAGGAGACCACGGCGTCTGTGCGTGTCACCGCGGGACGATCCTTCTGCATCCAGGGGTTTTGGAGACATTCTGCCGCTGTTGGTCTTGCCCTGAACACAGTTGGCAGAGTCTTTATTTTAATACGTATTTTAACTCTTTATTTCCCAAAACCTAATTTTTTTTTTTTAATTAGTCTGCATGCATCAAAACAGAAGGACTTTACCAGGCTTTGTTGCTGAGTGTGTTCTTCATGAAGTTGATGGCTCCTTCAGAAAGTCCTGGGTAGCAACGACTGAACTGGATCTTGCCTTTTTTAATGTTTCTGTCTCTTTCCCAGTTCAAGTCCGAGTGGAACGGACTGTCGGCACTCAACCTGCGACAGCGACACACAATTTAAACCACTGTTATACTGTCACGCCGATTCCGAGTACTTATTAAAAACACGTTTTTATGATTTTAATTTACAGGTAACAGCTTTAGTCATATAATTTAAAACTTGGGCTAGTTTGGAATTAAGAACATGTCTTAAAAATGAAAAGCATGCTGTATGCAACATATTACAGAATAAATAATTTAAGCATTTCAATGTGACAATAAACAATAAATCAAACCTGATTTGATTATAGAATATGTCAACAGTGACTTTTTTTTCACTTTGCTGTAAACTGCCGCTTTGGACAGCACAAGTGGAATTAAAAAACATATTTTCTATTTAGTGCACAATATTTGAATAAACCAACCACATGTTGCTCTCTCTCGCAAGAGTTGTGTTTGGTGTTTAAACAATGAATTGCGTTGAACGTTTTGGCAGAGCACAACTTGCAGTCTGATGTTTTGTCGTCTTTGAAATATGACGTGTTCGTTGCATGAATTACTATTAGGTATAAAAATGTTGTTTTAAAACCTGCATTGATGAAGACAGTATGTTTCCAGATTCTTCACACACTTACATGATAAACGCCAAAACGCCAACAGCCCAAATATCCGTCTCTGGCCCGACTCCTTGTCCTTCTAAGATCTCAGGAGCTTTGGGAAGCACGATATACCCTGGAAAACAGACAAGCCCATGAGAAAAGCTCAGAAGATGCTGGAGATGATCCTCAACTGGACCTGTACCTTTGGGATCCGATACTTCCTTGATGTGTTCGATATTGAGCGCTTGTCCTGGGGTGAAAGACTGAGCAGAGCCCAAATCCACGATCTTCACCAGATTTCCAGCCGTCATCAGCATGTTGTCTGACTTCAGGTCCAGATGGACCACACGTCGACCGTGCAGATAGTCCACAGCGCTCAGAATCTGCTCCAGCAGGTCGGTCACATGCAGCTCTGCGTATAGATTCCTGTCGTTAGAAGAGAAACGCACAGTTAATATCCGTCTAAACCACTGATTGAATGTTGTTTGATGAAAACAAATGGCTTGAAAATCCACTGGTTTAAAGTCTGTGAATCTCCGTTTCTGTATGTGATTCACAGTATACGATTATAGTAACACAAAAATATACAATTGCCAATTTAAAGCTGTTTTAATGTATTAAATAATATACCAAATAATGTATAAAGGCAAATGCGACCTTCCATTAAACAGAACTATAGGGACTGAGCAAACAAAACAAAAATATTCCACAAGAGCGCAAGTGAATTAAGATCTAAACTGGCCCAAGGATGTAACAATGTGAATCTTAATCTAAAAAAATGCGTAATCCACTATCAGTACGTACATCGCAGCATACCAGCATTTTCGTTTGTTTTTTTTTAATTTACGTTTGATATTTTTGACACTTATCTGATTCCATATCCCCCTAATTACTAATCAAGTTTAAATGTTTAGATGTTTAGATGTTTGCATTTTAACAACTTGTTCACAGAGACTTATGCTCTAAAGTTGAACATGAACAGAGAATAATGTAAATATGAATGTGATTTAGAAATGTAGAGAAGCATTTCTGCAGCTGAAACAACAAGTGATATGACACAAGTGTAGTATCCCAAACTCTCTTCATAATTCTTCCGTTTAAGATTTGGATAATCAGTAGAAATTATGATGATGATGTGCGTGATCTTTTCTTTCTTTCTTTCTTTCTTTCCTTCCTTCCATCCATCCATCCATCCATCCATCCATCCTATCCACCAACCCAGCCCACCTGCCTATCCCTTTGTCTGTCTGTCTGTGTGTCTGTACCTACCTGAACAGATATTCATTTTCCGAGGCTCTACTGTGACTGTGTTCCTGCGCAGGCACTCACCTGTCAGCCAGGTGATAGAGCAGCTCTGGGCCGGAGCACAGCTCCTGGATGAGCACCAGGCAGGTGGAGGTGAGGAGCGCAGACTGAAGCCGCACCAGGTGAGGGAAGGTCAGGCGTCGGAGCAGCTGATACTCCCGCAGCACTAACTGCCTCTGCTCCGGCTTGTACGGAGTGATCTTAGCTGCAAACTTCTGAGAGCTGCGGCTTTCCTCACACTGCATCACCACACTAAAGCGGCCTCTGGGTGGAAAAGACACAGCAAAATTAACACAGCGCTAGAATAATTAAAATATTTCATAAATGAGTAAAAATTCAGACACTGTTGATTAAATTTTACTCCACTGTGACTAGAAGTGGACGAAAAATAGAGGTAAAAAATGCTTAAATACAAAACTTCAAACATATTATTTAAAAAGAATAGGTGTTGTGACTCAAAGTAAGAAAATTCAAAAAAGCATTTTAGATAATAAACTTTACAAACTTACTTGAACCTTATCAGTAGAGGAATCTACTCGCGAAAAGTTCAATATTTATTTCTCAGTGAAGTTGGAGTAATATTTCTCCTGAATGTAAAACTAATTGGCAAATGAAGAAATTAATGCTACATTTTTACAAACTGTAATAGCAGAGAGAGAGAGAGTAAAATTGATTAAAGCCTGTAATTCATGCATTTTCTGAACCAATTCTGAGTCAGTGAGCTGGAGCCAATCACAGCGACTCTGATTTGGTTGCCAGCCAATCACAGAGCGGGCCGCACATATTCACACTCATTCAAAACTATAAACAATTATCCAGACTCCAATATGCATGTTTCAGGACTGTGGAAGGAAACCGGAGACTATTTCTAAGTAGAGAGAACAGACTGGCTGATTTTTCAAGCACATTATGCGGATAAAACGTTCAACGAAATACCTATTAATTTCCGACAGGAAGCTGTAACATTTCTCCGAACCGAGACCTCCAGGTACCGTAATCTTTGACTCCAGACGCTCCAGCTGAATAAGAGGACTGTGAGAGTCTACAAGAGAAGAATGAATCATCACCAGAGTGTTGAACCCAATGACGAGTTTTTCAAAGAACCGACTCGCGTTGAACATCAGCCGAATCACTTTTGGTTGATCAACGTGAGCTTGCAAAATCACGTTTATTACCATGAAATATTTATTTGTTAGATTGCAGCGTATCAATTACGACAGTTTGTAATGGCTAGTAACGTGAAGCCTGCCTTCGTAAGGAACGGTCATGAAGGCGGGGGGTGAGGGGTCGCTGAAGGGAGCCAGGCCCGTCCTGGTGCTGTAGGACACTCTGAAGACATATCCTGGTCCTCTCGGAAGGGAATTAGCAGTGTAACAACTGTCCGTGACGTTCTCTGACAAAATTCTCCACTCGCCGCCTGTAGAAACACAGCACAGAGCAGAAGAAGTCCAGCAAAGCATTAGTTAGCAGAATGTGATTTGTGTT
The DNA here is from genome assembly GCA_028031935.1 of Paedocypris micromegethes. Lineage (NCBI taxonomy): Eukaryota > Metazoa > Chordata > Actinopteri > Cypriniformes > Paedocypris > Paedocypris micromegethes. Next base: position 24,988,063 of record CM051498.1, on the reverse strand, counting down.
TAAACCATCCAAACAGTGAAGCAGTGGCGTAAAGTACTTGAGTAAATGAACTTATTACTCAAGTATTTTTGGCTACTTTATGCTTGTACTGAGTACCAAAAAAATACAAGCAACTTTTAATCTCTACTTGACTACATTTTCGACATATTGACAATTTCACTCAGTTTAGATACATTTAGACTTAAGATACATGTAACGGACAAAGCAAAAGGTTCGTTCGGTCACGTGATGGTGGTGGGTCACATGACTGGTGGAAGACTAATAAGTGTCACAGGTGCACATTAATGGTGATGGAGAGAGGGGGTGGACCGGTATTTTCCTTAAACCGCACAAACGCACAATTCATATGGACAAAATTAAGAATTGGAAATGACAATAAAAACATTTAAACCACAAGTGCGCGTTTTGGATGACCTCATGTGCCCTGGATCAGCCTCTCAGCAGCGCCCCGGAACTGGCTGGAGTTTGGCCGCTACAATACATTTTTGACGACTTTACTCCACTACATTTAAATGGACACTTATTGTTACTTGTTCATTTCTACTTTATGAAATGAAACCTCAAAAATTAAGAGTTCCTTGTTTTTCACATTTCTTGGTGTTTTAAAGTAGAACTTTCCTCGATTCTTACCGTTGACACTGTACTGAATACAGTACGTGATGGGCGATTTTGATGGCACAGGTCTCCAGAACACCAAGGCTCCTCCACCAATGAGCTGAATGACATCTGGCCTAGATGGTTTAACAGAAGTTTCTGAAAGTAAGAAAAGTATCGTAAATTAATGTCCCGGAAAAGCAAAACGTCATAACTTTGGCTTTCTTGACCTTTGGCTTTCTTGAACACTGGCACTTTTAATGGGAAGAGTTTGGACTTCTTCTGAGGACTTTCTGGAGTAGAGGATGTGAGTTTCTCTGGTGTGACAGGAGACGTGTTCTTCACAACTGACCCTGTTCAAAACAGTTCAAAACTCAATTAAGGGAAAACGAACTCTTGTAAAAAATATAGTAGACCACCTTTCTTCCCTTCATCCTCAATGCTGGACTGTCTAGTGAACAGTTTTGTGAGGCTGGAGGCTGAAGATTGCATCTTTTTCCTCAGTTTCAGAAGTGGAGTTGTAGGTTGTGAAGATCCACCTTCAGGCTTTTTTGTCTCTGAGGTCTCCAGCTGAGGAGAAGATCGACTGGACCAGGAGTGCTTGCGGAAGATCTTCATCAATCCAGCTTTAGGTGATTTTCCACAGGGAGGTTTGTCTTCTAGAGCAGGAGCCGATGCGTGTCTTTGAAGAACCTCCGTGCTCTCTTGAGCTGCTGCCATCATCTGCACAGGAGCTGCTGAGGAGCTTCTTCTCAGATACATGTGGCTTTTACGCATCTCCATGGGACCTGAGCTTGCACTGTGTGTACGTGACCTGGGTGGAGCTTGAGGAAGGTCCTGGCGGAGATATCGAAGGATGCTCTCCATGTCATCATCATCATCTTCATCATCGTCAGACTTGATCTTAAAAGTGCTTGGAAGCTTCTTCTCAGGCGAGCCAGCAACATGGATGACACCAGAGGAGCAAGTGAGAGGAAGATCTTCTAATGAGTCTGCCATGCTGGAGGCTTCTGAGCCGTGAGCCGAGAGTTGTGAACCTTCCTTACTCAAGGCTTGTGCTCCTGTCTCCGTGCTTTTGTCCTTTCCTGACTGGTTTATTTCACCCGATTCATGGATCTTCTCTTTGGCCAAAACTAGCGGGCCTTTCTTTGCCAAAAACGCAGGCCGTCTGCAGAGTTGTGTTCTACCTTGACGCTTTTGGAGTTTCTCATCTTCGTCACCTCGACTATATTCATTCTCCTCCTCCTCTTGAGGTTCAGGCGAAGCTGAGGAGCGCTGTGTGTACACATCTAATGACCTGCTTCTTCTCTGCGTGTGTTTGTTTGCAATGGAGACGCTCACTCCATCATCAAAGGAGCTTGACTTTAGGATGGATGGTGGATCTTCAACATACTCTATGAGTGGCTCGTTCAGCCGGCCAGAAAGACTTGAGCGGAGGGATTTCCTTCCACGTTCCTGCCTTCTGGCTTGGACTTTATCGCGAAGGGTCATGTGACGAGCGGACATGGGAGAGAGCTGCTCAGAGCTGCAGTAAAAGGTGCTCTTGATGAGGGCTTCACGTGGTATTGGTGGTCCACCAGACTGCTCGTTCTCTCCTTCACCTTGATCCTTCCATCTCAGGCTAACCAGCTCTGGACTTCCCGTTGATGGTGTTGAGGGGATAATCAGTGGGCTGCTGGGAACTCGGTCCCCACTCGTCAGTACATCTTCTGCATCCAGCTTCAGACCTGCCTGTGACAAGCCATGGACACAATCATCATCCTCCTCCAAATCGTCTTCATCCTCTTGGCTCATTTGCTGGAAGAAGTCCCAATCATCAGCCTGGTCATACTCAGAAGATGATCCACTGCTTGGGGAAGTGCTGCTGGGCTCCTGGGTCTCTCTTGCCACCGTGACCGACACTTCACGCAGAGGAGCTTCTAACAGCTCGGGTATTGGTCTCAGAGTCAGCACAGAGCCAAGACAGGTCAAAGAACGCTAAAAGACAAGACGCAATTGTTGAAGATATTATGCTTTAAATGGTAATATAAGATGCAGAAGATAATAAATTTGCCACTGGTCCTTTTTAGGGGTTTAGCAGTTTTAGTGCAAAGTGCAGCAAAACTGAGCAAAAACAAGTGCAATACTCAGCCTTTTCTTTTTGTATTCACTTTCGCTTTCTTTAAAAATTTTTTTAAAGACGACTGCTTTTTGCCTGCATTGAAAAAATGTTGTTTTTTTAATATACTGTAATTGTAATCTTTATTTATCAGACTCAGAAAAAATATATACGTACTTATATACTGTTGTGTACATTTTTTGTACACTGTAAACAGAAAATAATAATTTAAATGGTGTTTTTTAGTGGACACACACACTACAACTCCAAAGAATTGTACATATTTTATACTCTTTTACTGTAGGTGAACATCATTTAAATGATAAAGAAAACAAACCTGCCACTTTCTTCTAGAAATAAACAATTTCAAATTTTTGGTGTTGATAAGATCCAGCTCTTGATCATCATGACAACCCTAAAACGTTAGAGAAACACGATGAACGGTAAATGATTATAAAAGACATCACATTTGAGACACACACATACACACACTCACGCACACACACCCACACACACACACACACACACACACACAAACTTCTTCATACCTGAAACCACTCATGGCACAAACACTCAGATGCTGAAGGCCTCATTCTAAAAAAAGTATGTGCATAAATTAAAAGTATGAAGCAAATATATAAAAGGTCTCATGAAATACCAAAGCATCTCAGATCTTACTCGGGGTCTGGCTGCAGAACCTTGCGGAGGAAGTCCTGCGCCTCCACACTTCTACTGGTGACTTCCGGTGTGTCCCAGTACAACACTCCCTCAGACACCTTCATCAGCGTCGCACGGTCATTCTCCCCAAAAAATGGGCAGTGGCATGTTAAACTGATAGAGAAAATAGGAATAAAAAAAAAAAAACAGTAAGCACATACACAGTTGGCAAAAAGAGGCTTTCAGGGACCTACCACAAGTAAGCGACCACTCCAAGAGACCTGAAATTCAAAGAAAAAAGGATTAATGGACACAACGAAGCATTTAAGATCACTTTTTTCTTTTCTTTTTACCAGATATCAGTGGCTGTTGTAACTGGATCTTGGTGTACGATCTCAGGGGCGACAAACTCTGGGGTCCCGAACTTGCTGTACTGATGTCTGGAGCTGTCAATCTCCTGACAGAAGCCAAAGTCGCAGATTTTGATCTCGTCAGTCACAGGGGACACCATCAGAATGTTCTCTGTCTGCAAATATTACAACAACAAAAAAAGAAAAAACATATAGCTGCAAGCAGCAATTGCAGGTTTCAAGCATTCAATCATCAGCCAATCAGATTGAAAAATGATATAAAAAAAAAAAAGTTCCATGACATGGTCCAGGTAATCAAACTACCGTATTTAAGATTCACTTTTCAACTAAATTATTGGGCTTTTGACATCATGGAAATTTCCACAAAAAATTACGGAATAATAAAAATAAAAATTCAGCCATTAGAGCTTGAAACCATAAAATAGAAGTAAAGTAAAAAATATAATGGGAAAATAACGCAAATCAGAATTATAATCAAGTACTTCCAATTATTAGCAAGATTTTTAATAATCTACAAATTATATTTTCTTTTCCATTTATTCATATATATTTCTACTGGTAAAATGTTCTCATATTTTTACTCACTTTGATGTCAAGATGTAGGATGTTCATACTATGTATGTATCCAATCCCCTCCAAAACCTGTTGAACATATAACTGGACCTGAAAAAATAGAATACAAGATTAGTGACAAAATGACGAATAATCCACGTAAAAAATGCTTGACAATACCTCCGTCTCTGTCACAGAGCCCTTGATAAATAAATGATCTAGCAACCCTTGTGTGGAACATCTGTAGGATTTACAGGACACAAAGAATGGGTTTGTGTTGTAGTTTTTATTATTAACAGATTATGTGTTAAGAGTTTAAAAGATATCAAACAAAAAATAGTCTCACCGTTCTATAACTAACACCAGTGTGCGTCTAGTAGAGAAGAAGTCCAGGAGGCAGGCGAGTCTCCGGTGAGCCAGACGGGACAATAAGTCTCTCTCCTGAAAAGCTCTGGTCCTTGTGGAGCTCCTCAGTGGCAGGAACTTAGCAGCAAAACACTCAGCGGTGGCCCTGTGAATGACTTTCTTCACCACACCAAAGGTTCCTCTGCACATCGAAAACAGAAGTAGTACATCAGAAAATGAAAATTACTAACTAGATGAAGTAAAGCACGTTTCCTTAAAAACAATTCTATGCAAAAAAAAAAAAAAAAAAAACATTTATGAAAGATAAAAGTAGACCCATGTAGAAACAAGGAAGCACCAAAAAAGTGGAGGCTTCACTGAAACCAAATGGAGACATTGGAAACAAATTCAAAGAGAGAGAAAGAGAAAAAAAATATCTAGAAAACAAAGTTAAAATTGAGAAAAAGCATACAAGTTCAGAAGATCTTGATGACACACGAGCACATGTTTAGGCCGTTGAGGACTAGTTAAAAACCGCACACTATTAATACAAATGAACTCACTAAATAAACTAGACTGACAACAAAGGGTGCATTGTATTGTTCTTAATGTGAATTGCACGTGCATCACCTTCCTATTTCTTCATAAACGTCGTACACTGAATGCAGCTTCCGTCTTTTCCCGATGTCCACCTCTCTCTCCTCCTCAACACCAACACAGCCTAAAAAACACACATTGACATTTACGTGCATAGGCTTTTCTCGCTGTGAGTGATTATATCAAATATATTTCACAGCTTGTACACATAATGTAAAGTTCTTGGTCGGCAGGAAAGACACTTACTTGAATCCACCACGAGTTTAGCACGGCAAAAGACTTGACCCGCAGTGTTACAGGCGACGCAGGTGTAGGTGCCACAGTCCTCCATGTTCGTGTCCAGCAAAGTTAGCGAGCAACGCGCGTTATTTTGTGTCAGTTCGGTATATTCGTTGGACAAGATTTCCATGTCGTCCTGCATTTACAAGGAAGTTAAGCTTAGTTGCCAGTTTAGTTTAAAAATATTGCTTTTTTAATACCTTAAACCACTGAATGTGTGGAACGGGATGTCCAGTAATAATGGCTGAGAACGTCGCAGGGTGACTCGGTCGAACTGTCAGATCCTCAATGGCCACTTGCACAGTCGGAGGTTCTGCTTGTTGATGAAAACATTAAATTAATATGTTTATGTGCTAATGTATGTCCATATTATCCTGTTAAAGCTTAAAAAAATATTGAAGATCACCCGTCAGATTCTCTTCCACCTCCAAATGTTCTTCCTCCAGCAACGCCTGCTTTTGGTTTTCCTGTTGAACACCCAGAGTTTCCCCGTAGTCTGCACTGGCTCTTTAAGAAGAGATGATCATGTCTTTACAGTGAGATTATTTATTAGGTTTGTGAAGAACAGAACGAGACGATCACTGTAACTCACCGTTCAGATGACGCAGACTGAAAGAGAATGTGAAACAGGTTTTTGACAAAAGAACTGGACCAGCCTTCTGATTGGGCTTCTATTTAAAAAAAATAAACATGACCATTTATAATAACAGCTCAGTTTCTGGTTTCAAATATGCAAACGTTAAATTAGGTTAAATTAATGCTGAATGCAAAGTACTACGTATTCTTTATCTTCACGCTAATACAAACTAAACTTAAAGAAAAACCCTTGATTTAATAAAATGTCTTTTTTTTTCTACAGAAAGGCCACGTTTCAATGCTGCCTTGTGTTTACATTGTGTTTTCTGTGTTTGTAATCATTGATGTGAGGCAATAAAGATATATCATTGTGTGAAGGTCAACACAGAGGTCAAATGGACCGTAAACTGTACAATATATATTGATAGATGTTGTACTAGATATATGTTGAGAGTTGAAAATATTCAAGGTTGCTCTCAGATTTCTTGTATTTTATATTTATGTAGATTCATTATCTTGCTACTTTTATACTTTTACAAAAAAATATTTAAAAAATATTTGTACTTCTACCAATTGGATTGTTCTTTGTCAAGAGCCGCTTTCTAGTAAGAGAAACTACATATCCCATGATCCTCGTGTGCTTTCCTTCCTGTGATCACCTGAGTTTTGCAAGGTTGTACTTACACAGCTAAGCTTAATTTCCTTGACGCTTTAAAATAGAATTATCTAATTGTTCAAATATAACATGGCGTTTCATCTGTGTATGCGTGATTCTCAAGAACTTACCTTTATAATCCACAGGTACAACAAAACAGCTGTTCCAGACCGTTCAATTGGGTCAAAAATACATTTTTATTCCAATTTAGCCACATCTGCAGCAAAGCTTGAATCTTAGCACATAACCAGCTATAAAAGTCGTGGAAATGGTGTGTAGGCCAAACATGCGTTGACCAAACATTGTTTTTGAGAAGAATTTGAAAATAGAGACATCGAATGGTGTGAGAAAATAAAATGAGGAGAAAAAAAAACGAGCATGCAAAATGATAACACTTACATGATGATGATACTGATCAGATCTTTAGTCTCCAGGTCTGGGACTAAAAAAAGGAAGTGGAATGGAAAGTAGGCATTCAACAGGAAGTGATGAAACATGTGGGGTAGAAGATGACTCGTGAACCTTGATGTGATTAAAAATGTAGTTTAAAGTGTAGATCAGATTGTGCCATCATTATCATGTATACGGGAGCGAATTCTAATGGCCTTGGCAACATGATGCTGATGTTTTGAGGGCTGCACAATTAACGGTTTGGTGACATGTCTGTGTGATTACATGATGCGAAATGATTATATGATCCCAAATCGTGCAGCCCTACAGGAATCTGATCCATTGCAAATGGCTTCATAACTCACAGTTAGATGTGTAGAAATGGAAAAGCATATGAGAGATGTATGAAGTTGGGTTGGACTGTGGCATGTGCTCCTCAAGCTTCCGGGTCCACACTTAAACTTAAACTCAAACCCCAGCGATTGTCTGTGAGACATCTTAGCAGGACACTGGAGCCTTCTTCATCTCTAATAAATAACACACTTCCTGATCTTCTTGGTCCTACCTGGAACTGGAATGTCTGGTGACGGGGTTTGAGTGTTGGGCGTCTCAGGTAAAGGTGCTGGAGAGAAGAGCTCAGCTTTACATTTAGCACTGCCACTTTCATTCAGCAGCTGCAAAAAGGCAAAAGTTGAGAATGATAACAGTCCAAACCATCCATCCATTTTCAGAACCACTTTTCCATTTCTGGGTCACACGGAACTGGAGCCAATCACATTCACTTTGGGCCTGAAGGTAGGACACACCCTGGATTGATGGCCAACCAATCACAGACAGACAAAACTGTTTTGGCTACTTTGTACTTGTACTGAGGATCAAAGATACAAGCATCTTTTACTCTCTACTTGACCTCTTTTTCGAGTATCTGTACTCTTTACTCCACTACATTTGGACACTTAACGTTACCCGTTATAATGTGATTGTGCGCGACAATCTGGCATAATTTTCTACCGTTCGTCCTTTAATTTATTGGGCGGACGAGGCAATATCGCTATCTGCAGGATGCTATTTATCAGATAAGTCGCGTGAATTAGCAGTTGCACTGTTTTGCACATATGAGTTTGACCGAGACTGAATTTTTGTTGTTTGTTTATATACATTTTTCTGCCTTTTGAAAAAATGAGGTGTTAAATTTAATTTCTGTTTAATTTCTAATGTGATTCAGCTGTTTCAAAATGGGACACAACGTTTACTCAAGTCTTCTTGGAATAAGTGACTTGTAACAGAGTAATTTGCACAATAATGGATCCGTATTTTTACACAAGTAGGATTTTCAGGTACTCTTTACACACACACACACACACACACACACACACACACACACAAACAAACACACACACACACACACACACACACACACACACACACACACTCATTTTCCAGACTCCAATTGTTTCTCCACGCTCCTCTGGAAGGAGGAGGAAACCCATGCAAGATGCCAAACCTCAGTCTTAAATGGTTTCGTCTCACTACCCACTGTCCCACCCGCCTCCCGAACCCTTGTCTGGTACCTCACACTGGTATTGACCCAGGTCAGTCTCATCCGCTGGGTTTATGGTGAGAGAAAGAACTCCAGTCTGCTCATCAGATTCCACACGATGTCTCCGGCCATCCTCAATCTGAACACCATCTTTAAACCACCTGTACAGGTACAGAGACCATGAGTATGGGCTGCACACAACGTCCAGTTTGAAAGCAGATGTACCTCACTGATGGTAGTGGAGATGCTTTTGTACAGCACTTAAACTGCACTTGTTTGCCCCTTTCAAGCGCCGTGTTTTGTAACCTGGATGTGAAGCTTGGAGGAACTTTAGCAACCATAAAGATCAGGAATCATTGTGAATATAAAATCAACATGGACACAAAAGAACTCTCTAGAAGTGTTTACCATCGATCATGACTTTAGCTATGGTGCTGGCATTGCCCGCCGGATTAGACGCGTAGCACAAATATTGGCCCGAATCTTCTCTAGTGATGCCGGTCAGAACGAGATAACAATCGCCCAACTGTCCTTCTGAGGTGATGTGATGCTGGTCGTCCTTCAAAACAAATCCGTCTGAAAGCAAAGCACATAATCAGGGTCCTCCATTTAGCCTTAAACCAAACCTAATACTCTTAAAAACAATTCAAACCGTTCATATTTATTCTGTTATTCCACCTGATGCACTTAAACCTATCTACATCTAACTATTCTAGCTGTAAATGTCTGGTTTTGGTGTAATATCTACATACAGTGTATTACATTTCCAGCAACTGTCACTCCAGTGTTTTAATGGTAAATTGTGTTTGCTAATTGTGTCAGAAGTATATGATGGATGACTGTAAAATCCTCTTCTGATCATGTTAGCACTGCTGGAAACTGTTTAGCTGGTTAAAGAAGCTACAAAACGCACCTTCCTCTCAGCAGGCTGAGAATCTGGAACATCACATTTGTGGCCTTAAAATGGCCAGAATTAGAGAATGTTCATGTTAAACTCGACAGTCTATGCTTGTTTTTGGAAAATAAAGTGTGACTTTTCATGGAACACACAACATTGTCTAGTTGACCCCAAACTTTTGAACAGTAGTGTATATCTATTTTATCTTAAGTTATCTGAATAAATCTCTATCCTCTCTGGAAATGAAGAGGATAATGATCTCATCTTCACATCACAAATGACATTTACGTAAAACGTTAAGTGCACTGTGATCTATCCTCTTTTTAATTTGAAAACAACCATCTCAAGGTAACAGTTCACCTCTGCACCACTTTATCACTGGTTTCGGTGTACCAGTGACTTTACAGACAAGTTTGATGGTTTGTCCGAGTTTTGCTGAGATGTCGACCAGACTCTTCTCGAAACACGGGGCGCCTGTGGATTCACACAAAGCCAGAAATCAAGAAGCCGTATAAAAGCTAACGTTATTATTTGAATGACGTCATCCCGGGAATGTCACTCACTCCACGTGGCCTGTTTGCAGCGCTGCTGGAGCTCTCTCAGATCTTTCAGCCAGGAAAGCCGGAGCAGGACAGATCGCGCCTGCAGGGACATTTTCCGAACGACTCCTCTGTGCTCATGCCAGAGACAGATGGACTGCTCATCTCCAGCCACACTGTCCTTAATGTCAATATCACTCAGCTGAGGGGGGAGAAAGCACATGATTTTAGTAAATGATTTTTTCTTTTTAATCTATCCGTTTTCTAGGTTTCTTTTCCATTTCTGGGTCCCGGGGTGATGGAGACGCTGTCAAAGTCAAAGAAAATGTATTTGTCCCTGTGGGTCAATTAACGGGACTGTACAGAGCAGCAGTGTAACACTAATGCAAACAAGAGTAAAATCAAAGTGAAGTAAAATCAAAGTAAAGTGCAAGGTGCTGTGCAAAAGATCCGTAGGCAGTAAGAGACAAAAGAGAGTTAGAAGCTGCATTAGACAGGTGTGTTCGGTATTCAGTTTCGGTTCTGGTATTAAATTTATTTTCGTTTTTTCCAGTGTTATTTAGCCACTGCTAACTGTCGCTGTGTGGATAAGGTTTCTTTATTTCTTTTATTGAGCTATTAAAAGCATATATGCATGTCTACCTCCGGAATCATTATTTAAAGAAATAAAACATGACGCAAGTGCACCGCTGCATAATAATGACGTTCTTCCGATTATATATGTTTGCTTTTGATTTGAAGTATTTAAACATGGGCACTTACATATATAAGCACCGCCTATTTTGAGGTTCTAAAATTGGTAAAAAAAAAAAAAAAAGGGTGCTTATATTTGTGTGAATAATTACTCCAAACCTCAAACTTCTGGTAGTAATGTCCTTTCTGACCTTCATTTTGTTCTTGAAGATATAGGCTTCTTGGTACGTTCCGGGCTCTCTCTTCAGCTTGCAAAACACAATGCAGTCTTTAAAGATAAAGACGTGACGATGTTGTCCTCTTTGAGAGACTTTAGTATCAGCAATCTCCTCCCAAACGGTAAAATGGCCCTAGAAAAAACAACATATGGAATAAACCCAAAATTATCTTCCGTATAATTGTGTTTGGGGGTTTAGAAACAACAGCACACCTGTCTGACAGGCTCTCCGAGACTCTTGAGAGGAGCTGGATAATTCTCAATCATGGATAGATGATGCAAGTTCTCCGCGCGCCAAGGTAAGCTGGAAACCATAGCAAAGGCATCTTCCAAAAGACAACTGTCTTGCCCACTTTTCGCCTTGATTCTGATCAGCTCCTGTAAAAAAGATGGAATACTGTTAACTGTGGTCTGTAGAGATAATCATCATTTAAGAACCAAACCGTGTATAGAGAAAACACCTTAAGCACAGTCTTGTACGTCTGAATTCTCTCCATGGGTCTCTGCAAATATGTGCCCACGTTAAGGACCTGGGCATCCAAGTGTGCCAACTCTGTGTTGGCGTATTGCTAGAAGACGACAATAAGTGCAATTTAAATGAGATGAAAATAATCTCTCAAACTGTATTTTAATTACCTTAAAAAAATACTGAGTGTTTCTGTCGGAGATGCAAGCCTCAGCTTGAGGACGGCCTGTGAAATACTGAAGGTACATCTCAAAGTCTGGGGCGTAGTTCATAAAACACTGGGCGACATCATCGTCAGAGAAGCACGATTCCAGTTTTGGGAGGAAACAGCTGAAGAAAAATGAATATGGATGTTGGATAATCCGTGCTGGGATTATTGTGTGCATATAATTACCATTCATGAAAGCTGGTAATGTCTCTAATGTTGCGAAAAATGTATTCTTTCTGACTGAGAATGGTGAGAGGAACTCGAGAGCTCGTCTCCATGTACTCCACATGATGCTCCACAAAGAAGGTCATGTCCTGGACAAAACTGCTCTCGCCATCAAGAAGCCCCTTGATCAACTGACTGAGAAACAAAGTAAACACAGATTATGAAAACACAAATATTGAGCTTTAAATTGTTTAAAATTGTTAATAATAATTTAAAATTAAAATTAAATTAAATTGTTGCAAAATTTGATTCTGTGTAAAATTAAACGTGACACTTGTGAAACGTGTCTTCCTACCTCTGGATGAAGTTGTGTTCATCCTTCGTATACAAACTTTGGCTTTTATCGGGTGGATCTTTAGAATCTGTTTCATTTGCTAAAGAGAATATTTCCTGTGAATCACAAAAGTTTTTAATAAATCTCTGTTCTGACGCCACATTTTATAAAATCGTCTCTCGTTATTCGCCGGAGCTGACTGAAAAATGTTTGAAGGCGAAAAAATTGTAAAGTACAGTACCTAGTGATGTTATACAACAAATTAGATACAATTATTATAGATGTTACTATCTTCCTTTTACATTTTTTTATTACATTTTAAATTAAACCAACCTGTTTTTTATCATGATGAAATAAAAAAATATATTTTTTTTACGATTTCTAATATATAACAGTGGCCTCAGTGAAGGTGTCTGAGGTAAAATGTAGTTATAAGTTGTTGTCGCTCTTTGGATTCTTCATATATTCGGACATGCCACTTTCAATTATGTTTAAGGACGGTAATGAACGAAACATCAAAAAGTCCCATTTTTGAGCAGCTGATGTTCACTTCCCTTTTTACCACCATGGGAGTGGTAGTGAGTGGGCATCAAACATGGCATTAAGGTCATGAATCTGAATGCATTCTGTACTGTACAGGACACACAGCATTGAGGAGATTGATCAATATGGGTCAACAGCCAATCAGGAAGAGGAATGTAAAAAGTTGCAAAGTTACAATTGCAAAGCTACTTCAGACACATTCCCTTACCTTTGTCTTCTTCTCCAGGTATGCGGGTGAAATCCAGCCCTGGCGAGATGGTGTGATCTTGGTGGGCTTTGTGCGGACCAACCACCTGACCGGATGGACAGCGTCCAGCACCTCCACAAACTGTCCTTCCTTTAACACAAAGCTCTCTTTGTTTCCTCGCATCGGGTGGCAGTCAGCTTTAGCCACGTAAATCTCAAAAGTCTGAAGAACAAAACATGCAATTGGTTGATTCTTTGCTTGTTTGAGACTTCCATACAAACACTACCTGTCCTCTGTCTTCATCTCCGTCTGATTCAGAGAATGACTCAATGTTCGCAGAGGACTTATAGTGATGGATGCATGATGGAGTTTGACTTTCTGGATCAGAACCTGAATGAAACAGGAGCAAAACTCTGAATATTATATGATCAATTCACGTAGTAAAGTTAAAATACAACCAAACTTACTTTTCAGTTTTGACGGGTCTTGTGCTTTTTCGGCCCGTAAACTCGTGGTGTGTTGTCCTTCAGGAGTGTGAGAAGATTGACCGTCTTCTCTGGGCGTTGTGGCTTCTTTCATACTATTAATAATTGCATAAATGTGTTAAACGTTTTTTTTCCACATTTATTAAATAAATGAACTAAATATATTAATTTAATAGGAAAAAAAAAACATAAAATGAAATGGGGAAAAATTATAGATGTGCCAACAAAACACTTGCCCGGCAATTTGATCAGTTTCAGCATCAGGAGCAGTGTCATAATCCGAGTAACAAGAAACTAAAAAAAAAAAAAAAGCAAGTGCAATTACAATAAAAACAATTTTTGGAACACAAAGCTTTAAAGAGAACGGAAGCGTACCAGAGCTGACTGAGATGAGACTTCTTCTCTTCTCCTGGATCACGCTGTAGGTGGCATCAGCCGGCAGATCATAGACGCGTCTCAGCGACTCCACGTCTGTCTCTACTAGTTCTTTCCTCTGCACAATCTCGGACCCTGCAGTCTGATCTGGCAGATGTTTGCTCACGGTTACATTCCCATTGTAGCTAATGGCTCCAAAGGCGTTTGAAACTTCACACGTGTAGACTCCAGCATCTCTGGCCGTTACACTGGAGATCTCTAAAAGGCATCTACCATCCTCACTGTGGGCGATTCTGCATCTCCTCCCGGGTTTGAGATCCACTCCATCTTTAAGCCAGCGGAGAGTGTTAATTTTACCCTGCACGGAACATACTAGAACCACAGTGCCACCAACAGCAATGCTCAGGTTCTTGAAGACGTCTTTGAAGGCCGGTCGCATGTTCTTTCTAGTTTTGTAGCCCTTGAAAGCAGCTTGTATCTTTATTGCGGCATCGATAACTTCTGGTTCCTCCTCAAGATCATCTTCTTGGTCCAAAATCTCTGTTATATTTAGCTGTTGGTGGGTCTCAAACAATCCCTTGGCTGTTCCTTCTTGGGATACCTGGATATCAGATCCTTCATCATCTGTTTTTTCGCTTTTCGTCACTTGTGGTATCTTCTGTTCGGCTTCCTGTGAGGCCTTCTGCAAACTTGATTCTGCTTTTTGAGAAGAAAGCATTTGTTCTTTGGGTTTCTGGTGTGCTGCTGTTTGCTGAACTTGCTTTGTAGATTTCTGATGCTCAAGGATGACGTTTTCCCGATTTTTGACATCCATTTGTGGAATGCTCTGCTCAACTTTTCGTTCTCCACACTGCTTTACCTCACCAGTGGTTGTTTTATCCGTCTCTGCTGAAGACCTTTGTTCATGTTTCTGATCTCTTATGGAACCACCTTTTGATTGATCTTTAATATGCTTTGGCACAACGTCTTTATCTTCTTTTACTGATTGACTCGTTTTAATTTCTTCTGAAGGGAGACTTCCATTCAAATACTTTGGTCCCTCATCAGAGAACTTTCCTAGTCTCTTTTCTTCATCATCCTGCAAGGCCGGAGCCAGTTGAGATGTCTTCAAAGCAGAATCCACAGGTATTTTTAGGCCCTTATCTTGTCTCTTGATCTCCTCAAGTTTAACTGATGCCTGTGAAGACTTCTCTTTGGGCAGAAGATCAGAATTACCTGATGTCTTGGAGCTCTCCACAGGCTTTTCTCTGGACATTTCTTGCTTTTTGACCTCCACAATCTCACTGACAACACTCTTGTTCTTTGGTTCAACATCTGGAAGCATAGTCCTGCTCCTCAACCTTGCAGGAGCTTGAGGACCGTCTCTTACAAGCTCTTCACGTTCAGAAACAACATCTACGATTGATGTCTTCTCACCAAGGTTCGCCTCACTGAGCTGGTGCAATTTGTTTTCAGACGTCGTGCCAACAAACTTTGGTTTTTGTTCCTTTGTCACTTCAGGGTTGATAGCAGAATGGATTTCAACCGTTTGTGAGATCTTCTGCGTATCAACTAACCGCTCCTCACAAAAAGCATCCAGCTTGATTTCTTTAACCTCAACAATGGAGACGTCGGATTTTCCATCTTCATTATTGACTGGCGCACAGGAATCTTCCACAGCAACGCTTGTGTGGAAGCCTTTCAGTTTTGATCGTGGTGGAGCTTGTGGTGCTTCCTTTGCTGCTTTTAAAACAAAAGTCAAATCTTTAAAACGTATTTCTTAACAGAATTTCAAGTGAAATAAACACAACTATAATCCAACCTTTTATTTTAACAGACGCTGCTGTTTCAAACCCGTCGACACAGCACTTGTAGACGCCGCTATCTTGACATTTCAGGTCAAGAATCTGAAGGTTTAGTTCACAATCCCTCTGTCTGATCTCAAACTTGCTTCCAGCTTTCAGCAGAACTGCGTCTTTCTTCCACTGAACAGCAAGTCCAGCTTTTGAGAGCTCACAGCTGAGTAAAACCGTTCCACCTTCCTCCGCTTCAAGATCCATGAGGTTCTTGCGGAAGAACAGAAGTCCTAAACATAGAGGAAACAAAAATTAGCATAAAAGGGAATAAAACGTCACATCTATACCTTTTACGGTGACATGACAGGATGTCATCAGGGTTCCTGCACAACAGTTGTAGACCCCGCTGTCCTGAACTGTTAGGTTATGGATGTGAAGCCGTATCTCAAGGCCATCTTGCTTCATCTCGTACTTCTTACTGGAGACCAGCAACGTGGATCCTTTCTTCCACTGCACGGAGACTCCAGGTTTGGAGAGCTTACAGCACAACATTACTGTCTTTCTTTCTTCTGCTTCTTGGTTTTTGAGCTCTTCAGAAAAGAACAACGATGGTTCTAGGAAATAAGGTATAGAAATTACGTATATATTTGTATACGTAATTTTGAAATTCGAAATAAAAAATTTGAATTTTGTAATATAATTTGTGATTGTTCCTGGCTTGAAATACAGAAAAACGTGGCCTTAAATTTATGAGCATATTTGAAATCGGCAATTATAAGCAAAGTATTTGAGCGTTGAAAATTCAAATTAATGGGGGTGCTTATATTAGCGTAAAGACGATATGTATGAAAAACCAAGAGGTTCACTCACTCTTCACCGTTATTGAAGCTGATGTCACCAGACGTCCTGCACAACATTTATAAGTCCCACTATCTTGGCTTTTTAGATCATTTATCTTAAGTTCAACTGAAGGACCTTCTTGTTTCATCTCAAACTTGCTTCCGGGCTTCAGTAGCACTGATCCTTTCTTCCACTGGACCAGAACTCCAGGTTTAGAGAGCTTGCATATTAAAACTGCGATCTGACCTTCCTCTACTTCTTGATCCTGGAGCTCCGTGGAAAACAACAACGGTTGTTCTGGAAAAAGAATGAAACAAGCTGAGAATTTTTTCTAATTTTTACATTAAAATATTTTTTTTTAAATAAATAGACTTTAATTTAAAATTTAAAAACTTTTTTTTATCTCGATTGTGAGTTATAAACTCAGAATTGTAACTGTTTTACTCAAATTAAATTGAACGTTATAAACTCAGAACTGTGAGTTAAACCTTTCTGTTACCTATTTTGTTGGAACTTTTCTGGAAATTTCTGTTGCATTCTCACTACTGTTGTGATCTCGATTTGGAGTAATGAAGTGAACGCAACAGAGTAATCCAGAATTATCTCAAGACAATTCTGTCGACTTTGACAGTAACAGTATATGAGAAAAACTTGCAATTGTGATATTTTTTCACAATTTCTGAGAGGAATATATAATTTTGACTTTTAAACTCTGAATTTCGAACTTAAACTCGCAATTCTGAGTTATTAAATATAGATACCTTATAGAATATCTTAAATATATAAAAAATATTAAATTGAACCTTTATTAGTATAACTGTTATTTATTTCCAGATTTAATAGACTAGAGATAAAGTTATTTATATTTAAATAAATATGAGCTACATAATAAATAGTAATTGGTCTTATAAATAGAGTCTCGACAGGCGGACAAACTTGCAGACGCAGTGGCTTCTAGAAAGTTCTGACCTTTCACTACAAGTGCAGCTGTTGTCGCTCGGGTCCCAGCACAACATGTGTAACTGCCGCTGTCTTCTCTGTTCAGGTCAAGTATCTGGAGCTGCTGGTGACAGCCATCTTGCTTCATCACATATTTATTCCCAGGCCTTAGCAACACGACTCCCTTCTTCCACTGAACAGGGATTCCAGGTTTAGACAGTTTACAGAGCATAAGAGCTTTATCACCCTCATCCGCCTCTTGACTTTCAAGCTCCTCTTGGAAGATGATGGGCGCTTCTGGAAAATGAAATATACTGGTTCACAGGTAATCTATTCTCGTGTTATCTTAGCGTTTAAAGGGAATACACACCCTTGACCTCAAGAGTTGCCGTGGTCACTGAGCTTCCCGCACAACATGTGTAGGAGCCACTGTCTTTACTGGTCAACTCGTGTAACAACAGCTGAACTTTACAGCCCTCTTGCTTCATCTCACATCTGCGTCCGGGTCTCAGCAGAGCGGTTCCCTTCTTCCAGTGCACAGCAACTCCAGGCTTGGAGAGTTCACACCGTAATATGGCAGTCCCTCCCTCGTCGACTTCCTGGCTTTGGAGTTCCTCGGAGAAATACAGAGGTGGTTCTGTTGGAAAAAAAGAAAAAAAAAAACTATTTATCAAAATATTACTATATTATTTAATTTTACAATAATAATTTACCATAACAGTAACACTAAAAGTCCTTTATCTATTTATAACATGTTGAATTTTTGTAAGTAAATGTAATCATTTATTTTGTTTGGCTTTGCATTTTATAATCTGTGCTTTATAATTCAGTGCACTTTAAAATAAACTCTCTAGAGATTCAGTGATGTGTGTGTGTGAAGTAATGATAAGGTGGCAGACATTTACTAAAGGTGCATTTTATAATCCAGTGTGATTTACTGTCAGAAAAATACTGTACATTATATGAAATACATTGATACCTTGACTTTAATTAATCCGTGTTGAGAGCCGCAAAAAAGCATTTTACATGTTATTAATCAAATTCGTGCTATGACTTCATAAATTCAGACAAAATTTTGTTATAAATGATAAATAATAAAACTTTTTTTTTTTTAAACTGACTCTGACATACATTTCGTTATCAAGGACATTTGTACCAATGTACTTGTGACTTTACTTAAGACGTATCAAAATTCTGAAATCTGAATTGTAATCCATGTAACATTATGTCATTTATTTTACGATACTCCACCTTTCACTTCCAAGGATGCGGAGGTCACTAAGCTTCCAGCAGAGCAGGTGTAGACACCGCTGTCCTGAGTAGTGAGCTCACAGATCTCAAGCTGCAGTTCTCCACCATTCTGACGTGTCTTATGCTTCTGGCTGTGCTTCAGTAACACAGGTCCCTTCTTCCACTGTACAGCAGCTCCAGGTTTGGAAAGCTCACAACGGAACACAACCGTCTCTCCCTCCACTGTTTCTAGACACTCAAGTCTTTGAATGAAGTACAAAGGATGTTCTGAAACACAGAATGGAAGGTTATGAATGACTTTGAATGAACTTATTGGTCTTTTTGATACATGAAAATGTCATTCTTGATCATGAAAATTATGAAAAGATATTAATCTCTGCTGTAATTCTAAGTGAACTTATATATCTATATAATTATAAACTGTGTGTATCTTTTACATTCTGCACTGCTTGTGTTTATCTTTTTTTTTTATATCTATTGGTATTTTGCACCTTAATTTCGCTGCACCATTGTGCAATGACAATAAAGATTATCTTATCTTATCTTAATTGTAGAATTCCTGGTTTATAAACTCCTATGAGTTTAGATACTATAACTTGAATTAAAACTGACAACACTCATCGGTCACCAACCAATTACAAGATGAGACATAAAGACATATACAGTCACCTTTTCACACAACTATAAGTAAATAAAGCACTTCATGTCTCATTATTGAATTGATCTTGAACTGTGGGTAGAAATCAGGCATGTGATGAAAAAACAATTAAGCAAAAAAAAACACATCCAAAAATATGACAAGACTATTATCGCATTTACACAAATATAAACACAAATGTAAATATAGGCAGAATATAATGAGAATTTAATACCCCCCACACCCAATTGTCAGGCACAAAATAAATATTCGATGAGATTGCGAACATAAGCACCACCTTACTTTCTTAGCTTGTGACTTTGAAGAAACCTAAAATCCTGGCTAAATACTTCACTTAACAATAATCTTATACTTCTTTTAACAAATCTCGTTTATGACTTTCTTACTTAAATAGTATGAATAGTAGAAAAAAAAATAGAACATTAAATATGATTTCTAAATGTAGTATAGTATAACTCCAGTAGGGGTGCTATGATTCCATTTGCTATGTTCATATATGGGCGACTATAAGTGAAAAAAAAAAGAACACAACACCGAAGCACACTGCTACATAAAGACGACGCATTTCGATTTATTTGTGATTGCTCCTGACTTGAAGTATGGTAAAATGAGCGCTTATATTTACGTGCTTAATAAAAAAAAAGCGCATATAGAATTTATTAGGCCGTCTCAAATCGGACGGTATAATTAATAGTGAATATAAAAATGCATTCAACAACCCACCTCGGACCACAACGGATGCTGTGGAGACCAGGCTTCCCGAGCAGCACCTGTATGTGCCACTATCTTGACGGTTCAGCTCATGGATCTGAAGCTGTACTTTGCAGCCATCTTGTTTCATCTCATATTTGCTTCCTGGTCTCAGTCTGATTGCCCCCTTCTTCCATTGCA
The DNA here is from genome assembly GCA_028031935.1 of Paedocypris micromegethes. Taxonomy (NCBI): domain Eukaryota; kingdom Metazoa; phylum Chordata; class Actinopteri; order Cypriniformes; genus Paedocypris; species Paedocypris micromegethes. The sequence continues at coordinate 24,967,945 of CM051498.1, read as the reverse complement.
CTTCACATCCAGGTTTAGAAAGCTCACAAGACAGGAAAGCAGTCTCACCTTCTTCAGCTTCTTGGTTACCGAGTTCCTCAGTGAAGAAAAGTGGTTGTTCTGTAGAACGTTAAAATAAATGTACATTTCTGGAGTCGTCATGGTTTCATCGAGAAGCAGGAGTGGGCGGTAAACCGGTATTGACTTGACTAGCTACCATATGAATTTAGCAATATTGTGGATATCGTCACAAATTCAAAAATTGTATTATACTTGTATAGAAACACTTTAGTACAGGCTGTAATAGATCACACCCACAACCGCAAGCAGCTCCAATGTCTGTGTAATGTGTCTTTAAGAGCGGCTCTACTAAGAAAGAGAACCTGTTCCTGCTTAGTTTTAACTTTTTACCAAAGTCGTTTGTAAACGTTTGTTTCACGTGACGTTTGGATTCAGACGAGGGAGAGCAAGAAAGAAAACGTGACAACGTAAACTCTCTCTTTCTGTCTTTTCACTGTCTCTCTCTCTCTTTCTCTCTAACTCTCTCTCGCTGTGTCTTTTTCTGTCTCTCTCTCTCCCTCTCTCTCTCTCCTGTGTCCTGTTTCTCTGTGTGTCTCTTTCTCAATTTTCGAAAAAAAAAAAAAAAAAAAAGCCAGGGCTACTACTTTTAAAAGACATACTGTAATAAATATAGGAGATGCTTACCCAGGTTACCCCCTGTATTTAATTTCTTTAAATAAAGTTACAATACAGATTTTGTGTACAATTATTGTAATTAAGGTCTAATAAACTGTAATGCCCCCCATCCACCCATTGTTATGTAATACCGATACCGTCTGGACACTAGAAAATATCTAGTGTGATGTGAATTTTCACTCATCGCCCACCCTTACTGAGAAAAAAGTGGGAAAGCATCACAAACCTTTAACAAAGACGTTGGCTTTGGTTTCAGTGGTGCCAGCACAGCATCGGTAGACACCACTGTCTTGGATCATCAGCTCGTGGATCTTAAGCTGCACCTCATTCCCCTTTTGTGTCATCTCATACTTCTTTCCATGTTTCAGCAGCATCACTCCCTTCTTCCACTGGACAGTCACTCCAGGTTTAGAAAGCTCACAAGACAGAAAAGCTGTTTCACCTTCTTCTGCTTCTTGGTTCTGAAGCTCTTCTGTGAAAAACAATGGCCGCTCTGGGGAGCAGAGAAGTTCATCAAACACAAAACGTTCTTGACCATCAGCTCACACATTTACTCGTCGATACCTTTCACAGTAACGCTGGCCCTTGTCTCAATGCTGTCAGCACAACATCTGTAGGCTCCACTGTCCTGGTTTGTGAGGTCGCTGATCTGAAGCTGGAGCTCACATCCATTCTGCTTCATCACATATTTCTTCCCGGCTCTAAGAGAAACTGCTCCCTTCTTCCACTCCACCGCAAGCCCAGGTTTGGAAAGTTCACAGCACAGAAACACGCTCTCACCTTCATCGGCATCTTGGTTTTGAAGCTCTCGACAGAAAAATAAAGGACAGTCTGGAACAACAAGGGAAAGACATCGCCATCTGTAAGATTTGAAAGAACGATGAAGAACAATTCGTGCTTTAATAGTTTGAATCATTTCGGAACAAGATCCAGGCATTTCTCTCAAAGCCAAACTGGAAAAAAAGTCAAAGCTGAGTGATTCTAGATATCTGAATCTGCCATTCTGAAAAATCTGTCAAAGTTTTCTGATAAAATGAAATTAGAAAAAAAAAAAACACATGGTTACGAAGAAGGAGCTGGTCGACATGCCTCGAAATGCCTCGACATGCCTCACCAAAGAACATGACTCCCACACTATAACACAAGTTATTACATTGTAATAACCGTTGCACGTTGTAACAAATGCTGCTCATACCTTTGACTTTGAGAGTAGCACTGCTCTGCATGTCTCCGGAATCACACGTGTAAATCCCAGCGTCGTCTGCTCGGACTTTATGAATCAGAAGAATGTTCCGTTTTCCATCTTTCATAGGTTCATACTTTTCTCCGGGGAGGAGAGTCACAGTATTCCGTTTCCAGGTGACCGGGGTACAAAAGTCCGAAGTCACACACACCAGAGTCGCCGTATCTCCTTCAAAAACAGCCAGGTCTTTGAGGTTTTCCTCGATGAATACTGAAACAGAGAAGCCAGTGTGAGGACATCTGGAATAAATCCCTCTTTTTTATACCATGTGTTGCGTCTGATGGAGATCTTTACCTTTAGGCTTACTGTTCACCCGCAGACGAGCGGAGGTCTGCTCCTTTCCCACCACAAACAACACAACACCAGACTCCTCCGGTGTGGTCATAGTAAGCACCAAGTGTTGCTCCTGCCCAGATATACTCATCTGGTTCATCTCGTTCTCCTGCAGAACACTAGATCCGAGCCACCAAGCCCCATCCAGGATGTTCTGGTGTGACAACTCGCACACAAAGTGGGCGCTCTCACCGGCCGTGACCGTCAAGTCACGTAAGCCTTTCACAATTCTCACAAGTTCTATAAGGACAAAAGTACAAATTATTATAATCAAAAATGACACTAGTGGTGTGAAGTACTTGAGTAAATGGATTTTGTTACTTTACTTACACTTTTTTTCTTTTCTTTTTTAACTTTTTTTTAACTTTTCTTTTTTTCTCTACTTTTATGAACACAGATAAATAATGGACATTTTTCTTTTTAGACTTTTTCACACAGCGACTTTGCGTTGTCTCGGACTAAGAAAAGCGCTATATAAATAAACTTGAACTTGAGCATTGTTGGCTACTTTGTACTTGTACTGAGTATCAAAATTATAAACAACTTTTACTCTCTGCTTGACTACAATTTTGATTGAGTATCTGTACTCTTTACTCCACTACATTTGAATGGACACTTATCGTTACTCAGTACATTGTAATTATGTGACAATTCAGAGTTTTTTTCTATCGTGGTTCCCTTATTGGGCGGACAAGGTGAGATCGCCATCTGCAGGATACTGAAGGTACTGGATGCTATTTATTTGCACATTTTAGTTTGACTGAGACTGACATTTTGGGAGGGGGGGTTCGTCTATTTTGCTCTGCCTTTTTGAAACATTGAGGTGTTAAATTTCTATATTAAGAAATCAAATCTCACAAAAAAAGTTCTTTGTGTTTTTTGAGCATGAAATCAGTACAAGTAAAATACTTCTTTTAAAATTGGATACTTTAATAATAATAATAATAATAATAATAATAATAATAATAATTGTTAATTTTTACAGTAAGGTACTCATACTCAAATGGTTTTCAGATACTCTTTGCACCTTGACCACATGACTCTAGTCTTAGTTGAAAATGTGCAATGTAATTAATCATGCTAGAAAATGTGATTACCTGTGACCTTAAGGGTTGCAGTGGTCTTCTTGCCTCGGACCTTGCACACATACACACCAGCATCTTCTGTCCTCAGCTTTCTGATCTCTAGCTCCTGAGTGGAGCCCTTACGGTGGAGAGTGTGTCGACCACCCTGGACAATCTGGACGTCATCTTTGCTCCAGGTGACAGGAGCGTTGGCATTGGAGAGCAAGCAGCTGAAGAACACTGAATCCCCCTCTGTCGCTTCCTGACTCTCCAGTTCTTTCTCGAAGAAAACCGAGGCAGCCGCTAGAAGAGTGGAGAGGGGATAGGAAATAGGAAAGTTCACAGAAGATTATCTTTAAAGTCACAGTTCTACAATAATAAATGAGGTTGAACTGAAGACTTCTAAGATTTTAATGACCCTGCATTTTTTTGTGAATAGTATAGGTTTAATGTACGTCGGTTTTATTTTACGACATATTTGAGGGTCTCGAAATTCACCATATAAATATTAAGTTTTATTATTATTATTGTTAATATTATTATTATTATTATTATTATTGTTGTTAATAAGTCATGAAAATAACATCAACAGAAATCAACAAAAATCACAAGTTTTCCAGATTAATATAATCAGAAATATGTTTTAAAGTAAAATGATTTAAAAAAAAATCGTATCCATGTTTAGTTTGAAAACATAAAAGTTTTATTACATAGAAAAGAAGACAAATCATACTACAAATAATGTTTTTGAATTAATGAGCAGTCTGAAATGAGCACAAATTAAATAGTTACATTTTATAAATGGAGAGAAAAAAAATGTATGTAAAAATTAAATTAATACGTGTGAATCAAATAGCTTTCAACGTTATTAAAAATATAGCTAAAATACCTTCAATATTAATTAAATATTTTTTTAATTTGCATAAAATATTTAATTGTAATTTACCTTCTTACATCAAAAAAAAGAAGAACAAATCAGCAAAACCGTACTGTATAACCACATTAAGACGAATTGTACGTACCCCTAACGTTAACCTCAGCCGTGGTCTTCTGGTCCCCAACAACACAGCTGTATTCTCCAACATCCTTGGGCAGGATGTTCCTAATGTGTAATTCAGCGACCCGTCCGTCCTGCTTGATCCTGTGTTTAGATCCCTCGCTGATCTCCTCGTCGCCCTTCAGCCACGTCACTGGAACTCCAGCTTTAGAAAGTTCACAGTGCAGAATCACTTCTCCTCCCTCGGGGGCTTCCTGGTTCTTTAGGCTTTGCTTGAAGGTTACTGGCGTTTCTGAAGAAAACCATAGTGGCATCACACAGCAGACTGAAGGCGAGTGAGCAAAAGATGGAAAGTCATACCAAGGACTTTAATAGTGGCTTTGGTCTTCTGTTCTCCACAAACGCAGCTGTAGACCCCACTGTCTTCAGGCATGGCTTTCACAATCATCAGCTCTCTGGTGACATCACGCTCACTCATCTGGTATTTATACCCAGCTCTGATGAGTTCTTCTCCCTTTCTCCACTCAACAGGACATCCAGCTTTCGACAGCTCACAGTGCAAGACGATGGGATTGTCTTCCTCGATTTCCTGGTTGTGTAACTTGACTTTAAAGGTTATCGGAGGAACTGTAAGAAGGAATCGACGTGCAGTTATCTTACCATCAGCACATCTGGAAAGTCTAGGAAGCCCGACGAGCTCCTGCACCAGCCATGCTTAACAACAAGTCTTACCCTTCACCGTGAGCTTAGCAGTAGACTCCGAATCCTTCGTTTTGCACGAGTAGTTCCCAGCATCACTGGCCTCCACGTTTTGTATGACTAGTTTGCTCTTCCGTCCTTCCTGTATGATTTTATACTTGTCATTGGGTTTTAAAATAACTCGGCCTTTTCTCCAGTCCACATGAGCTCCGGGTTTTGAAAGCTCACAGCTAAACTCTGCTTGGTCTCCTTCTTTGGTTACCTCGTTTTGGAGCTCCTGCTTAAAAGTGACGGGTAAAGCTAGAAAAAGAACAAAAACCGTGTTCACACCAGCAGTGCCATCACAAGATTCACAGCCAAGCACTTTTTGGCACATTTGAGATAGACAAAGACTGTTCTTTTATTAATCCATTTTGCTGTGCCATTTTTAAGGTGTTACATTAAGATGTTACATTTTATTTCTTTTAGGAAATAAAACCTCATAAATAAAAATGTTCTTGTTTTTCACATTTTATGGTGCTTTTTGGGCCTAAATTCAGTGCAAGTAAAATACTTAAGTTTTTTTTTATTGGATACTGTATAACTTTTACTCTTCTTCTCGGTATTGGGGATTTGTAACTTCTAAAAGGGTCGTTTTTACAGCAACGTATCCGTCTTTTTACTCAAGTATGGTTTTCCGGGACTCTTTACAGCTCTGAGCCAAATTTTCACATACCTTTGACTTTAACCTCTGCTGAAGTCTTCTCCTCTCCTATAGTGCAGCTGTAGAATCCGACATCTTCAGAGTTTGCGTTCCTGATCAGAAGTTCAGCAATCCTCCCTTCAGTCCTCAGCTGGTACTTGTCTCCTGTCTGGAGCTCGTCTCCATCCTTCCACCATTTGACCACGGCGTCCGCTTTGGAAAGCTCACAGCGCAAAGCAGCGGTGTTGCCCTCCGTCACCTCGTGATTTTTCAGGTTCTGTCTGAACGTTACTGGAAGAGCTAAAGGAAATATAAATTGATCAGATAAGCGAAGTAGAAACACGATGAGCTTCAGCTTTTTACCCTTTATGGTCACCACAGCTTTAGAGGTCTGATCGGGGCATATGCAGGAGTAGACATCACTGTCTTCAACGCCTGCTTTCCTGATGACCAGCTCCACTTTGGTTGCCATCCTTCTAATCTGGTACTTATCTCCATGTTGGATGAGTTCCTCGCCCTTCAGCCACTTCACATCTGCGCTAGCTTTTGAAAGCTCACAGCGTAAGGTGATGGTGTTGCCTTCTTCAGCTTCTTGATCTTTGAGCTCTTGTTTGAAGGTGATGGGGAGAGCTAGACAAAACAATCGTCATTATCACACTGGATTTTTCACTCTTAAGAAGCTGTTTCATCGTTTGGAGATTCTTCGTACCAAGTACTTTCACAGTGGCCTGGGTCGAGCGCTCGCCACACACACAGCGATAAACTCCGTCGTCTTCAGGTTGGGCCTTTCTTATCAACAGTTCCAAAGTGGTGTCCTTGTGTCTCAATTGATATTTCTCACCGGTCTTCAGCATGTCTTCTCCTTTCCACCACTCCACCCGCACTCCAGCCTTGGAAAGTTCACAGTGGAGAGTGATGCTGTTCCCTTCCTGAACTTCTTGGTTCTTCAGGGAAAGCTTGAAGGCCGCTGGGAGACCTTTAGGAAGCCATAGAGAAATTGCAGGATTTCTGTAGTAACGCTTCATTTTAGCATGAACAAAATCATTGAAAGTAATTTTTACAGTTACATATTGCTACAATGTTATGCTATACTGTATGTGGCATTTGATGCTAACTGTTCATCCAACTGAACCATAAGATACATAATAATAGACATAAGAGATAAAAAAAAATAACAATTTAATGAATAATGAGCACACAATCAAACACAATAATGAAAAGCAAACAAAATACTGCTTACAAATTTACATTTTGCTTCAGTGGTAGGCCACAACTGGAACTAAAAATGTATATTCTAAGCAATAATAAGTTCTATATCAATTCTGTCTAAAGCTTTAAAAGATTAGAAAAATATTGATGGTGAAATTATATGACATTTGTTATCTTGATGTGTCTTTGTCTTCACTGTATCTTACCTTGAACGGTCAATTCAGCCATGGATTGTGAATCCTTCGTTTTGCATGCATAATTTCCTGCGTCTCCTTCTTCAAGATTATGAATCACCAGTTTTGTCATGCGTCCCTCCAGTTTCATGTGATATTTCAGTCCAGCTTTCAGGACCACTCGGCCTTTTCTCCACTCAACCGGAGCTCCAGGCTTGGAAAGCTCACAGGACAAGACGGCAATGTCACCCTCCACACACTGAAGGTCCTGGAGATCTTTTCTAAAAGTGATTGGAAGGGCTGAAAAAATGGATAATCATTTAGAGGGAAAATACTACTAGGCTCAAAAAAATGTATAGTGGTGCAATTTTTTTTTTTATTTTTTTTTCAAAATGAAAATGTTACTTTTTTTACCTTTTTCAAATTAACACTTACTTTTCGTGTTCTTTTTAAACACATGTTTAACTTGCTGCTTTTTTAATTAATGTGTAAGAAACTTTTAAGATTTAAAACATGATTATTTCACATTTTTCCTTAACTCATATTTTCTTCATTATTTAATTATTTTAAGATTTTAACCCTCTGAGGTCAATGGTCTCGTCTGCAACCTCAGCACACTTCAGGACAAGATCATTGTAAAACATGCTTAAAATAGTTTGTGAGTTTGGGGCCTTCATACAAGTGTTACACAACAATTGAAAGTTTGAAGCATCTATTTTTTTCGTTATCTTTCTTATTGAATACAGAATGTTGCGTTTTTCATAAAAAGTCAAACTAAATGTGAAGCGCGTTTTGCCATCTTGTTAAGAGGAGCCCGTTCAAAAATGTGTCTGAAAGTGAACTGTAACTAATAAATAAATACATATCACATAAATATGCAACATATGTCTAGATAAAGCTTAGATAGTCTGTTTTTGTAATGGTGCAAGTAAAAATAGACATAAATATTGTGTGTCTCGATAATCCGTTTGAATGTAATAAGAGCATCAAGCCACCTCATCTGACTTCATTATCTTGTAATGAGCTGAGATTGCCCCGCCCCTGCGACATTCAAAAGCAAATACGTTTTGGTTTTGATTTACTGGTCAATGCCGGAATTTTCCTAGCATTTATAAAACTGTAAATAACAATTTCAATATTTTCATTATTACTTAATGTCTTTTAATACGCAATATTCAACAATCGGCCCAGTCTTATCACATACTTTTAACTTTCACTTCAGCGGTGGTCTTCTGGTCTCCAGTCACACAGCTGTACATCCCAGCATCCTCGGGGAGAACATTGGCTATCTCTAACTCAGCAGTTTTCCCATCAAGTCTCATCTGGAAGCGCAGATCTGGAAGGATCTGCTTATCTCCTCTCCTCCACTCCACAGGTATTCCAGCTTTGGACAACTCACATCTCAGAGTTAAGGAACCCCCTTCAGAAGCTTCTTGGTTCTTAAGGTTTTGCTTAAATCCAGCGGGAGCACCTGAAGGACAATGAAAGTGTGAATTAGGAATAATCCACTAAAGGCCACCAGCATTGATAAACGTACCAACAATTTTTACGGTAGCTTTGGTCTTTTGGCCTCCACACACACATCGGTAAACTCCACTATCTTCTGGCACGGCCTCGCAGATGAGCAGCTCCACTGACGTGTCTCGTTCTCTCATCTTGAACTTCTCTCCAGAGCTGAGGAGCTCGTCTCCCTTCCACCACTCCACGTGAGCACCGGCTTTTGAGAGCTCGCAGTGCAGCGAGATCGTCTTTCCTTCCTCGGCCACCAGGTTTTTCAGCTTCTCTTTGAACGTGACAAGTTGAGCTGTGAAACAACAATGTTCCTTTTAAAACTGCATGTGTAAAAGCTCTTAAAGTGAGTTAAACCATCAAGCTTACGGTTAACAGTGATGTTTGCAGACGTCTGGACTGTTTCGGTCGCACAGCTATACAGTCCGCTATCCTCCTGCGTCAAACTGAAGACTTTTAGCTCCATCACAGCACCTCTCCGTCTGATCTTGTACTTCTCACCAGACTTTAGCGACACATTCTCCTTTTTCCACTCAACGGCTGTGTCTGGTTTAGATAACTCACATTGTAAGACTACGCTGTTGCCTTCTTCAGCCGTTTGGTTTTTTAATTTCTGTTTGAACGTTATGGGCTGAGCTAGAGAAGGACACAGTGAGTGAAGGACACTTTTATGTTTGAAAAAACGAACATTATTTACGTGAATGTAATCACCCGGCAAATATAAGCACCCCTGAATTTTCAGGCACAAAATAAAAATTACAAAATTTTTATTTGTTTTTTTAATTTTTGGTTCAATTACGCCAATATTCTCCTAATCATTCTATTTTTTCTTTATTTAACAAACCTAACTGGTGACTCGTATAATTTTTATATCATTTTACTTGACGCTTATCCGACGCTGTCAAGAGAATCGAAGCCAAGTATTATTATCCCCTGTTTAGCAGACCAAGTGTTTTGATTGTGTCTGTTCCTTGGATTTTTTTAGTTCTTGCCCGTGTTCTTCATTTTCAACTGCAATCTCTTTCTGCAATGACACACAGGACCCGTTTTTTAGCGATAAGCTAAGCTAACCGGTCGTGGTTTGCAGTTTCAGTTTGTTGTAATATTAATGATTGTATTTAGTTTAATCTTACTTCTTCCAGTGTTATTTTGTCTCTGTTAAGTGTCGTGGCGTGGCTAATGTTTCTTTCTGTTATTGAGCCACTTAAGCTTTTACTGTATGCACGTCTGCCTACGCATTATTTAAAGACACACACGCGCGCCACTGCATAAAGATGACGTGTTTATTTGTGATTGTCCCTGACTTGAAGTACGGAAAAATTGGCGCCTATATTTGAAGTTGACTATTATAAGCACCCCCCAAGTTTTTGAGGGTCAAAATTTTGAAAAAAAGGGTGCTTATATTCACGTAAATAGGGTATTTCAACACGCATCTTACCTCGAACTTTAATCAAGGCTTTGGTGGATTGGTCCTCACACTTACAGATGTAAGTCCCACTATCTTCTGTCACTGGTTGTCTAATGATCAGCTCTAGTATTGTAACTATATGACGCATTTGATATTTCTCGCCAGGACAGAGGACGTCTTCGCCTTTCAACCATTCCACAGGTATACCAGCTTTAGAAAGTTCACAGCGGAGGGTCACAACTTTACCCTCTTCCAGTTCTTGATTCTTCAGCTCTTTAATAAAAGAAATGGGAACCGCTAAAAGAAAAAGAAAAACAGCAGATGTCTTGTAAGACGCCAAATGTCCATGATCTCAATTGTTTTGATGTCTTTACCATTGACCACAACCGCCGCCATGGTGCTCTGGTCCCGACAGATGCAGGTGTAGTTTCCAGAGTCTTCAGGTTTCAGATGGTGCATAGTAAGAGAGATGCAGGACTTCCTCTGCCTCAAGTGATGCTTCTCACTAGGCTTCAGCGTCTCGGTTCCTTTGCGCCACACAAACTGGACACCGGGTATGGAGAACTCACACATCAGCGTCACGCTCTCTCCCTCTTTCACCTCCTGATTCTGCAGTGCTTTTGTAAACTCAGCAGGGACCACTAACACAAAGATCATGAATTTTAGTAAATATGCATTTATTACTGTATTTACGCAAATATAAGCACCCCCCTGATTTTTCAGGCACAAATTAAAATTCAAATTAAGTCAAAATTCTTTTACTTTACTTTACAGTCATTTAGCAGACACCTTTATCCAAAGCGACCTACATTGCATTACAATTTTGACAATTCAGTATTTCAAACACCACCGCTCTACAGACTGAGCAACTGGGAAAGCTAATTTCTCTTTTACAAAAATGTATTCCAAAAATCTATTTGTATCCAAAAATAATGGATACAAAATTCAATTCCAGTGTTCGGAACTACACCTCCCAGAAACCTCAGCGTGTCACCTCCCATGAGCCTTTGCATGCCGTTCAGAATTTGTAGCCGGTCTTTATCAGGCGTATTTATCAGAAGTATTGCTTTGCCCTGTGCAGCAGGCCGAGCATGATCATTATGTTTGTTCCCAATCCAAAAGGGGGTGCTTATATTTGTGTAATTACAGCATTTAAAAATGTATGTTTGCTGAATTGCAGGATGATATGAAGTAGGCATTACCTTTGACAGTGACTGTGGCTTTAGTGCAGACCGATCCTGCGTCGCACTCATAAACCCCCGCGTCACCGTCTCTCACGTCACTGATTGTCAGTTTGGCCTCATTTCCAGAACGACTTACTGAATACTTTGAGGAATTCCATACCAAACACCCATCCTTGTACCAGACAATGTGGCATGGCTTTGAGGTTTTGCAGGATAGAACCAAACTTCCACCTTCAACAGCTTCTGTGTCCTCCAATCCTTTGGTTATTGTGGGACGCCTTTCTAAAAATGGACATATATTATAGTAATATTATATATTATAGACATAATATTACTGGGATTGTTGCTGCTTTGTCTAATGTCTCACAAAACTTTATAAGATTTATTTATTTTAATAAGCTAACTTAAATCTTAGTTATAAGCATTTCTCAGTGTATTTTTTTTTGTACTCATAGCATTTTTGTACGCAAATTTGATTATCTGTATGTCCCGCACATATGGCAGACTTGAAAATAAAGTTGACTTTTACTTTAGTAGGCCATGGAGCTTGCGAGGCCTTCAAAATACCCATTAAAATACAAATTTTAATCACAAACAAATGTTAATTATAAATTAAGTATTTAACCAATCACATTTCAGTAATCACTTGTCATCAGGCAGTACGAATGCCTTCAGATTGTGCTTTGCTCTCTCAGCACAGAATATAAGGCAATGAAACTTTTCGTCAACCAATCAGAATTGAGCTTTGTCACTGGAGAGTTCTCACAGGATTTGGCAATGTCACCAGAAAGTTTGACTTTCATTTTAGGTTTTTTATGACTATAGTGCAGTGATTATCTGTTTGGCAAAGTACAGTAACTGAACCGTTTTTAAGGAAAGAGAGTAGGAGTAAAATGAAGGCCTTGGTGTGAAATGCACAGGCCACCACTTGCATTTTGCTACCCACATTTTTTCAAATCGAACACATTATTGTGTAGTATTTACCTCTGACTAAAAGTGATGCATAAGATCTTTTATCTCCAGCCACAAAAGAAATGGTTCCACTGTCTTTCCGGGCGAGTTGCTTGAAGGTAAGAGTGTGGTACCCACTCGGCATAACCTGGATCTCATTTAGCTTGTTGGTGTAGAGTAAAGTCTCATCCAGATACCATTTCACATCCGTGTAGTCACTCGGGCAGACCCGGCATTTAAAAACGATGGTTTCTCCTTCTAGACACTCTCTGTCTTCGAGCTCATCCACAATAACAACCTTTTGACCTGATGGTGAGATTCATAAGACATGAAGACTGTGTTTTCACACAACACAGGAAACTAAAATAAGACCACCTTGTATTGTAAGTAACCCCCTGCTCTGCATTGTACCAACATCACATGTGTAGACCGCACTGTCACTCCTTTCCAAGTTGAAGATGGTTAGAGAGAGGATGACGTCTTTCTTCTTCATCATGTACTTCTGTCCAGCAGTGATCAGCATGAGACCTTTAAACCAGCTCACGTTAGAAGCTGCAGATCTGGTTTCACACTCCATGATGGCAATCCCTTTTTCTTCGGCACACAGGTCCTTCAGTTCCTTGGCAAATGTGTGTTGCAGTTCTAGAACAACGATCAAGAATTGGCAATCTGCTCTTCTAAAGATCTTGTTTAAAGATCATACCTCGGACATCTAGTCTGGCTCTTGTGGCGATACCATCAGCCTCACAGCAGTATTCTCCCGAGTCCATGGTGGACGCGTTGCGAATGATCAGCTTCACCAAGTAGTCCTTCTTGGCAACTTCATATTTTGAACTGAGTCTAATGACACGTCCGTTTTTCAGCCATTTCACCGTTGCATCAGGTTTGGTGATTTCACAGCTAAGCTCTGCATCTTCTCCAGGCGTGGCTTTGACATTCAGCATCTCCCTGAACACCCTCACAGGTTTCTCTGGAAGCGGACAAAACGGGAACCATGACGATTCATAAAATGTAAAACAGGAAGTGATCTCACCTTTGACAAACAACATGGTCTTGCAGTTGAGATCTTTGATGGTAAAGACCACTTCACCAGCATCAGATGTCGTTACTTCCTGAATGCACATTATGTACTTCCGGCCTTTGTTAGAGAGCATAATTCGCCCGTTTCCAACAATCTCTTGACCGTTCAGCATCCACAGCGCTTCTTCAATAATGTCATGAGACAGGACACACTCAAATCTGCAGGTTTCTCCTTCCAGCACAGTCGCTGTTCGTATACGTTTGGCAATGGTAATATGAAGATCTGAAAGAGTTCAAATACACTTACTGTTTAAGTGAGTTGCCAGTTTGTGTGTGTTGTTGAGGTTTTGCTACTCACCACGAACATTGATTTTTGCCTTCGTTTGACTCGATCCAATATCACAGCTATACTCGCCACCATCATCTTTCCTGAGCTTGCGAACAATAAGACTCAGTGATTTGCCCACATGAAGAATGTCATATTTCTCACTAGCAGAAAGAACTTCTCCATCTTTCCTCCAGACAGGAGTAACAGATGATTTAGAAACCTCACAATGCAGAAGAATGTCTCCACGCTCTTCACCAGAAGCATCTTCCAGCGACTTGAGGAACACGCCGGGCCTTTCTATCCCACACACAGATCACGTTAGATCAGACTAAAGGAAACAATTCCTGTTTGCTAATTATTAGAGAGACTGAAGGTTGTGGGTTCGATACCCAGGAAAAGAATGAAGTTCTTTCAATGAAACGAGAAATAAGTCATGTTAAGCAAAATTCATGCTAAATACATTAAGGTGAATTTGTACATTTAAGGATTGAAAAACTATAATGTACATAAAAAACATAAATTGACAAAAGTGATTGTGATGTGTCTGGTAAACTTGTGATGTGAAGCTCACCTTTGACCCTGAGCTGTGCAGACTCACATATATCAAACGTTTTAAATGTCACGCGACTCTCCTGAGGTGCAAGTCGCTTCAGAATCAGACTGTGCACTTTTCCCGAAGTTTGAAATTTGTTGATTTGGTTTGAGTATAACACTCGGTCGTTGAGAAGCCACTGGACAAGAGGTGATTCCTGGTTGAGTTCACAACTGAACACCGCCGTTCCGTCTTCCTCTGCTTCTACTTGCTCCAGGTGCCTTATGATCTTCAACCTTTTAACTTAGAAACACAATATGTCTGTGTTGTAAATGCGTCTGTGTATATTTAAGAAACCGAGACCTTATATATCAGGGGAGGGCAAGTATTTTGATTCGGGGGCCACATTGGGTTCTAACATTTGTCAAAGAGGCCATTCTGGGTTGGAGAAAAAAAAGTTTGGATATGAATGAAATACAGTGGTACCTGGGTTTACGAATGCAAAATTCATAAAAATACACAAACTTTATCTCGGTGTAAGAACCAGAAAGCGTGGACATTTGATGCTATTTTCAGGCTTTCACATGGTGATCGCGGAGAGAAGGATAGAACAAAAAGAAGTACTGTACTGCGAGTTGTGTGATAAATCTTTGAGCAAAAATCAACCCGTTTGAGCAAATGCTGTACTGAGCTTCCTCTACGGGTCCAAGGGAAGCGCGGAGGAAAGCAGAAAGTGCAAAAACAAATCAAATGAATGAAAATATGCAGAAAGGAATGCTAGAGCAAGGTATTAAAATAGTACAACCATTACGCTAAATAAGGAAATTATAGAGAGGCACGATGGTGGCATTCGTCTGACTAATCTCAGCAAAAGATCGCCTTTACGTATAAAAATATACTATTTTTTTACATACATTTTGCATATATGGCTCCGCTTTTTAAATTGTGTTCATAAAGAAAAAAAAATAAACCTTCATTAAGGATTAGCTGGATTCACTTTGGAAAACAAATACCCGACTTTCATTTAATTTTTACAAGTTCGGCGAGCCCGATTAAAATGTTTAACCAGTTCTGTTATATATCATACCTTCAACACTCACTCGTCCTTTAGTCTCCGAGCCACCAGCTACACAACGGTACTCTCCTGAATCTACTGCACTTAGACCATGGATGGTCATCTGAACCAGGTTCTTCTCCACTTTCATGGCGTATTTGCTGGAGTTCATCATGGGGGTTCTGGCCTTGAACCAGCGCACAACTCGAGGGGACGGACAGAACTCACAGCTCAAAGTAACCGACCCATTTTCCTTCACATGTACGTCTGACACGGGACGAGTGACAACCAGGGGACGTTCTGTAAGAAGAGTAGAACAAAACCACGAGTTATACTGTACAGTGATGATAAAGTTGATAAAATTAAATATTCAGTCCTGTCCAGCAGAAAATTGCATTTAAAAATCAAAATATACATTAATCAGCATTAGTGAGAATAAAATATAGCTACAAGCAGCAATGACGGGGTTACAGCGGTTCTGGTGATGGGTATTTTTTAGAAGCATTTTGATTTTTATTAAAAGTGTTTTTTGAATGTTTTATTTCAATTACCAAGGTTCAGCATACTTGATATATCCTGGATTACAAATTGACTTGGCTGTTTGTCAGTCGCTCTTGGCCATTTGTCTTTTTTAGCTTGCGCAAAACTCTTTTTGGCACTAATTTGATAACTGGAGTGCATTTTATCTCAAGATCAGACGAGTTTGACTGAATCATATAAATGCTGGATTAAGATTGCGAGTGGGATGGAATCGAGATTGCAATCTTTTAACAATTATTTTTCCAGCTCTAAATTGAATTATTATTTACGTATTATATCTCGTCCGTATAAATCCTACTACACGAGCAAATGATGGATGTTCTTTACCTGTTACTGTGAGCTGGGCTTCAGATTTACTCTTTCCTGAAGCAAACTGCACCGTGCCAGACATACTGCTGTCGGTTTTGGTGAAGATTAGTCTGCTCGAGGCTCCTTCCCTTTCAATTTTGATGTTGGGACTGGAACTTAGAACCTTCCCATTCAAACTCCATTTTGGGGCCCGTTCTAATTTAATGCTGGTCTCAACTTTGAAACGAGCCTCTTTGGGCTCCATGACCTCCACAGATCTGAGTCCTTTTATAATACTGATAGCCTGTTCTGTTAAAAAAAAAGATCTCTTATCAATCTTTGCACTATACTTTGTAGAAAAGCAGTTACATTTAGTTTGGTCACATTATAGACCATAATTAAAGCTCTTTACCTTCTACAAACAGCTGACAGGACGTTTTGTCATCCGACGCGTCACAGATAAAAGTGTCTTCATCGGAGGATCCCACATCATCAATGATGAGTTGTCTGTACACACCTTCACTAACAGTGTGGTACTTTCGATTTGGCATAATTTCCTGGCGGCCTCTGTACCACTTGACGTCCGCATTGGCACGGGAGACCTGACACTCCAGTAAAGCCCGGTGCTTGTACATGGCAGTCTTCACCTTGAGAGGCTTCACGATGTGCACTGGAAGCTCTAGAGGAGCACACAATCATTGTACATAATCATTATTAATCTATTGATTTGAAGATAATGCAGGTGATTTGGCTTCAGGCTTGCCTTTGACGTGTAAGATGGCAGTGGAGGAGACCCTCTCGGCCGTGAATCTGATTTCCCCCGCATCTTCTGGCTTTACCAGTTTAAAAGTTAATGTGTGTATCTTTCCTGCGATGAAAATGACGTAGTTAGTAATATGTATTGAGATGCAGAAAAATAATGAGTGTGTCTTCAAGTGAAAGTTTTCGAGAGTTTGTATGATTAACAAAAGATTTCTCTGTGTGTGTGTGTGTGTGTGTGTGTGTGTGTGTGTGTGTGTTCAGAAGAAGATGAAAAAGTGTGTTTGTGTTTAAGTAAAAGTTTTAGAGTATGTTTGTGTTTAAGTGAAGTCTTTAGTTGGTGCGTGTGCGTGTTTAGGAGAAAGTTTGTGTGTGTGTGTGTGTGTGTGTGTGTGTGTGTGTGTGTGTGTGTGCGTGCGTGTGTGTGTGTGTATGTTTATTATGGTTACAAAAATATGACCTGCACTATCAACCCATTGTCAACCAGTTGTCATTCACACCTTCACTTTTGATTTTAATATTGTCCCCAGCTCGTATCCGACCATTGTCCTTGTACCACTTCCCATCCACATCTTCCCAGTTGACTTCACTGGTAAACGTCACGCTGTCTTTCTCTGTCACGCGGGCGTCCTGGAGCTCCCTCACGATCTCTATGTCTCTAGCTAATGAAACAATAGCGTGTCACCATGTAAACATCACACAAGCACACTGTTCTTCGCTAAGGGCTAAATTACTCCACAGTTTTTACTCTCTCAGATACTCTAAAGCGGTGAGTGTGTGTTATAATGGCGGTACCTGTGACTGTGAGCACAGCTGACGTTTCGACGCCGTCAGTCTTGAAGCCGATGATCCCCATGTCAGCGACTGTGACTCTCGTAAACGTAAGCGTGTGCGTTTTCCCATGTGCGGTAATTCGACACACGGGTTTGGATTTAAGTGGAACTCCATCTCTGGTCCACACGCCCCGCACATACGCGTGACTCAGAATCACTTCAAACACGCAGAGCTGTTTCTCACACAGCGTCGCGTCTTCTAGCGCCTTCACCAGCTCCACCTTGTTTACTTCAGACGGACAGTTATATCAGTTAACAACGGCTATCTAGATACTTGCTGGAATATGTCATTACATGTATTCACATAAGGTCCACGTAAGTGCAAAAGAGCCACTTAATTATACTTACAAGCCATTTCAAATCTCACGCTTCTTCTATCATTTAAAAGTCCTCTCCTCCACAATCACCGCGCCAATCTGTTGTTAACCCTACAAGAATAAAACGCATTTAACTCGTTAAACCTGAATTTTCACCTCACAATTTTAAGCATACATTTTCTCTGATTTCATTTTAAAATGGAAATCAGAACTTTGTTTTAGGATTTAAAATGTAAATTTTGCAATAATAAGATTTAGAGTATAACATCACAAGCAGTGACCAGTGATGTAAATTCACAAAACAAGCTATAAAATTACAAATAATTCAAAGTACACAATAGAATTATATATAATAGTTTAAATATACGCATGTGCATTTTGTTCATTCCAGATCGTGTTCTTGTTGGAATTTTTCTGTATACCAAAAAAAATAAAAAAAGTTCCACTTACCATAAATTAAATTTGACAATATCCTAGAAAACAAAGATCTGGAAAAATACTTTTCATCCTAATGGCACATGTTTGAACCCAGTGAGAACGGTGGAGCTCAAGCTCTTCTTTACTTCATAAATCCCTTTGAGATTAAAGAGGAAAACATCAAACTTTACTCAAAGACATACGTACCCAGGTCAGTGTTCATTTCCCCTGGCATGATGAATCTGTTTTTCTTCTTTTTTTTCCAGCCTGGCCAAAGACTAATACCGAACAGCTGACATATCTCCAAAATAGCTGTGCGTCATTACACATAAAGATAGTAACATCTTGGCTACATAGTACAAGTCCTGCATGCGAGCATTGTGTTCATGCAGGATAAAGCTCACATCATAAACGTATAGTTTACAACACAAGCCATTAGCATCTTATTTAACACAAGGTTTGTCCACACACTTGCTCTTGAAGTCAATAAGTGATGGGCAGTTTCTTCTTGGAATCTTATAAAACATTCTCAATGATTCATGTTCTGCTAACCAGAAGCCCTGCACAGAGTTCCTCACTCCATGAATCATATTTCTCAGAGTTGCCAGTAACAACCAGAAAGGTCAAAGGAGATTAAAGGATCCTTAATGTTATTCACTGAAATCGCTAGGAGGACTATTCCGGAGACGACTGCACAATCTCATTGGCTGATCTGGTGTCACGTGACCAGATAGCCAAAGAGCCACTGTCAAGATGAATAAACCAGAACGTGCATTTCTTCAACTGTAATTTTGAGAACTTCGATCTTGGGAAGTAAAAGTTGCTGGTGAGACTTCTTGTAATGGAAACCAAATCTTTGAAGGATGAGTCCTAAATTTGCGAGACTTGATGAAGAAAACGCCATTTTGTCCAGCGCAAACCAGGAGTGACCTTTAGGAATGATATTCTACATGTCAAATATTTTGCAGATGCTGAATAAGATGTTACAGAATCATCACTTTAAGTTACATGGATACATTTGCACTAAAACAGAAGACGTATAAACAGGAAGCAGTGAAGGATGGACATGTGAGGATGCATTGGGTGAAATTAGAGCTTGACAACATAGCTGAACACTACACCTCAGCTTCCAGGCCCTTGTTAAGTCAGTCTACTAGCTTCACGTTTCCTTCAGTTCTTTCTTCATCCACTCTGCCGTGTCATGCAATTTGCTTGGACTCACCACAGAACTCATCACAAAACAACACAACCCTAAAAACGTCAACTCAACTAAGACAGAAAACAACACATGGGCCTTGGTGAAGTTTCCGAACTTAATTTGCACCTTGACATTGGTGAAATATGCAAACAACCAGCATATTCATCAGCTCTGAGTTGCTTTGCTTTGACAGAGTGGCCGTCCATTTGTTGATCAGAGATAATCCTTTAAACCCTAGTCTAGGGGCTGTCTCAGTTTCATTCCAGGCCAATCGCTGCAGCACATGTCTAACTGGGGCTACAAAATCCCCTTCTCCCATTAGTTGTCCTTGACACATCTGAAGCACATAGTGTCTTTTCACTTCTCCGCATGAACCTTGAACACCCACCGCAGCCTGACTTAATCCCCCTTATCATCTTTTTCATGCTAGAGTTGGCGTGCTTTTAAACGGGCTGATGCAAGGAATTTCCTGTTTGATGAAGGTTGGGGTCTCGATTTCCGAAGTAAAAAGTTTCCATGTCTGTTGTCGACTTGACTAGAGCTGCGTCTGAGATTGACAGTAAAAGTTCATGATTGAATCCTCATCCAGGAGAATTGTCTTAGAAATGTATCAGCATGAAAGAAACAAAATGAGAAAATACAGGAACAAAAACGCAACTCCAAATAAAACACTCCAAATATTTCCAAAATAGACCTCTGGAATCTACCAGTACTGTACTTATGTAAAATAAAAATATGAGACATCTATTAGACAGCAAATAAATATGTTTATTAGTAAGAAGAATTAGGGACGTTTTGTTATTTTTTCTCTTTCTTATCTTTTTTTGCTCTTTCTTCCTCCATCGTTTTGCCCAAGGCTGCTTTACATCTCTGCCTCCCGAGAGGAGTCTTCGAATACCAGTCCTGTGAAAACTTTATCATGTATTATTATCGTTTACAAATTTCACATTTACGTATGTAGAGATTGCCAATGTTGATATGTTTATGAGCACTGATTCAAGAAGCACCGTCTTACTTTAAGAGCCTCCTCTTCGTCCTGAAAGACAGGTTCGATCCGAGCCAGCGGGATGACAAACTCAGACGCAGTAAGTGGACGTTTTGGAAACTGTTGAATTCGCCGTTTGGTCAAGATGCTGCGCACCACCTGCACCATGTGACCCTGCGTGTAGCCGTCAGAGATCTTTGCCAGAGAACTGAGGTCCAAGGCGTTGGTCACTTCTCCACCAAACTTGTAGATCATATCTTTCCACATTACTGTTGAAAAATTAAGGGCAACATTTTTTACGAGGGTTCGCTATGTGTACATTTACTGACATTTTACATTTCCCCTACTCCTCTTACCATATCTCGATGCGTAATCTGGTCGAGGTATGAGAATTATTTTCTCAAAGAATTTGCAGAATGACTTCAGGTCGGCGCTGTGTGGATCTTTTGTTGTTCCAACAAACAGAATGCAATCTTCTTTGAGGGTCTTGAGGATCTTGGGTAGATCTTTTTTTAGACGTTTAGGGTCCAACTGCATTGAAAACCATGGCAGATTATTTAGTGGTACTTGAAGGTCAAGAAAAAGCGTTACCTCTTTTTCCTCTTTGGGAATTTTTTTGTAAAACATCTTCTCTGCATCTCCGATCCATATCACCGAGGGCTGCATTTGTCGAGCCACCTGGTCGAGAATTCATTCAGCTTCAGCATAAAAATATTTGACAATTCATCCAATGTTGTGACGTCCACACATTCACTTCACCTTAAACACTACATTCAGCATCATCTGCAGGCCATTCCTCCCCGGGTATTTTCTTGCCACATTTAAGGGTGAAAGGTCAAACAGGTTGGCTCCAGATTCCCGGCAGATGGCATGGACCAACATTTTCTTGCCCACCCCGGATGGCCCAACAAGCAGGATAGTTTTTGCTATGGAAACCTTCTCGTTAACTGCAGGAGAACCTGTAGAAAACATAGATTTGCTAAAGTTGGAACGTAAAGTAACAGAACATGCAAATAATTTTGGGTTTGTGCGGTTCCACGTCCACTAATAGTGTCCTGCTGCTTCCTTCCTCGACCGCCATGGAAAGCCACTGAGCAGAATAGTAGCATTTCCCTTAATTAAGATGAATTTTGTCCCATAAAAGCAAACAATATTAGGCTTGTTTAATAGAATTTGTTTCAAAACTCTAAAGTTAAGCCTAAATAAGTGGCTGCCCTAATTAACCAGTATCCAAATTAACCACAATCAACTGTACACAGAAAATCTGATTAGAAAGTGTCTCACCTAAAGGTAAAACTGCATACAGGGCTATGAGCTGACGGACATCGGACAGTGATGGCATAGGCTCCACGTCGGCCTGTCGTAAAGTTGTGCCGAGGTAGCTGTAATCCCCTAAACGAAGAAAATATGTCCATTTGTGTCACTATATTCACATTCAGGCTTTATACATATACTGTAATGCTTTTCAGAAACACACAAATACCTAAATAATCTTCCAGCTTGACATCATCAGGCTTTTTCAGCATATTGTGTAAAACCAGCTCTTCAAACAGGGACTCGATCGTCCTGGAGAGAAAAAGTTTCAGTGCAATTTAAAACCAGGATGGGAAAATCAAACGTCACTCATCACTTGAAAAACAACGCGTTCACCACAAACCCACATCGCAAACTGACAACGTTTGAGCAAAATACGTCTTATCCGCGGAAAAATTCCATCCTCTCAAATGCATGTCGTAACAAACCTGTGGACTGTCAGATCTTTTTCCTTCTTCTTCTTTTTCTCAGCTTTAGACGGCTTCTTTTTCTGGTGTTGTGGGAAGAGAAACCTTTATCCAGACAAAATTGAAAACAACACTTTTTTTTAATCGTAATACCTTTGCAGCGCCCTTCGAAATTTTGCCCTTTTCTTTGTCCATCGTCAGCTTCAGGTTAGCCAGCTCCTGTCTCATCACCACGTCCACCTAAATAAAAAAAAACAACAGTGTTATTCATTAAACACGAGTGAAAAGTGAATAAACGCCATGAATGACGCACCTGCTTTCTTATTTCCATCTCAACCTCTTTTCTCTTCTCTTCCTTTATCAGCTCCACCTCGTGCTTTTGGCTGATATTCTTCGACTCGTTTCGGGTTTTCCAGATGTCTGTAGATCAAATTAGATGATTCCATAAAACGTGTGTGTTGTAGTTGATTTCCCTGAATGTTCCAGTTTCTTGCCAGTATATTTCTTCTGTCCTTTCTCCAAGTCTGACAGGTAGGCAGACGGCTGCATCTTTAGTCCAGCCTCTGCATCCTGCTAAAATATTGATTTTTT
Organism: Paedocypris micromegethes; assembly: GCA_028031935.1. NCBI lineage: Eukaryota > Metazoa > Chordata > Actinopteri > Cypriniformes > Paedocypris > Paedocypris micromegethes. Next base: position 24,945,235 of record CM051498.1, on the reverse strand, counting down.
TTTTTTTATTTTATGAAGTGAATATTTTACAAAAATACACACAAGAAAGTAGCACAAAAATATCATCACATTCATAATCCTGCTCTTTCATCTTCTAAACAGCTTCTTTCCTTTCTGGGCCCGAAAGAGCAGGATAGGAACACACACACACACACACACACTCTCTCTCTCTCTCTCTCTCTCTCTCTATCTCTCTCTCTCATTCACACCCATGGAAACATACAAAAATTCTGTTGAACATGCTTCTACTACACACTGTGCTGCCCACAATGCACAGAAAATTGTACGTTTTCAAACAAAAAGTTATTCATATATTAAAAATAAATGAAAATGGGCATTTATATTTACAGTGGTTTTGTTGTCTTTCTTCTTTTTATCCTTTTCATCCTCCTTTTTGGTGTCGTCCTTTGCGGCCAGCTCTGCCATCATCTTAAATGACGTTCAAGAAATCAGTGCAAAAAAAAAAGCAAATCATTATTCAACCATTACAAGATACGATGCCTCGAGATCTTAAATCTTTATTAACCAAACGGTTCTTACTTCTTCGGGTGTTTTTTCGGAAAATATAAGGGCCGAACCTCCGTCCTCCTCGTCCGGGTAGTCAGGAAACGAACCTGTTCCATCCCTGATGTATTTTTGTTAGTTGGAAAGTCTTTATTAGTCAGTATTAGAAAAATAATTTGTGATGATCCGTTACACAACAAACCGTAAATAATCGGAAAAAAAGGAGAAAGTCTGTCACCGGCACTCAAAGAACCACTGTCGGATCTGATCTTTCATGGACTCCATCATGTCTGGACCCTCCACCGCACTGAGCTGATGCAAAACAGTGACGCAGGATTTCAGATAGTCTTCTTCGTGTTCCTCTTGTCTGGTCTGCTTGCTGGCCTTGTTCCTCTTAGCGAGAAGCTCAGACGGGGTCGGATAGATCAGTTTCGGATCCAGAACCTAAGCGACACAAAAGTGAGAAGATATGAAGAGGAAGAAAGTGAGTGAGAAGATATGCTGAGCTTTCAGAAAGTGTGAGAGTTCCATCTGGTGGTGACACATCAGTGATACGCTCATCGTGACCTCATCAATCTAAGCACTCCAAATGTTTTATCAAATTGTGAAATATTTTATGATGGGATTATCATAGCGGCGCATTATTGTAGTTCTTGGTCGGTCACGCTGACTTCTTACCATTCCGAGGGAAATCAGTTCCTCTTCTTGCAATTTTTTTGTTCTTTTTCTTTGCAGGAAGCCTCTCCATACCTAAATAAATACGTAGTTTGTTTGTTAAAACAAAATTGTACACATGACATGACACACAAAAAAGACAAATCTTTAATCTTTATCAAATCAAATCTTTATTTAACCAGTACAGCGGGAAAGTACACAAACAAAAATAAAACTAGTCACAAATGATCAGGGGGGATTTTAAGGTACTTGTTAAGTAGCACAAGAAGTATCACAGAAAATAAAGACAAAACGTATTGCACGTGAATACAAACCAATCTGAAATGTGTGGTGGTGATAGATATAACTGATGAGATAAAAATTGTACACTAAATAACAAATCAGATACAATATACCTTCTGGATGCGAATGGCAGCCTGATCTTTCTTCATTGTCACTTTTTTCTTCTTTCTCGCCGAGACCCGATGGATTTCTCGCATGAACTTTGCTCTTAACCGGCCTTGTCGTGCTCGTTCAGCGAGCTGGATGACGCGAATGGCTCTCTCCAAGGTCAGCATGCGTAGCACTGGAGGCTTGGAGAACACACGCTGATTCCTAACAATAAAACCTAACCAAATATCATACCTCTGTTTTTTCTTTCGCCATCATTTTTTCAGATATGCTTGCAAACAGTTGATCCCTCTCCTCTAGCACTTTGTTCCGCTCTCGTATGAAATACCTGGGGATGGGAATATCCAGGTCCTCCTTTGATAAGAGTCACACAACAATGATATTGATAAAATGTCCCACTGAGGAAAAGTAAATAATAAAAATGGACTCACAGGGGTCAGTTTCAGGTCCTGGAGGATGTCATCCATATAGTGGTATTCTGAAAACTCGTTCTCCACCATTTCATTCTTGAGCTCCAGGACGCGGCCCATCACACCATCCAGCACCAGCCGGATCACACGCCTCTTCTGAGGGTGAACGCTCTGGTCGTAGGTCTCCTCCAGCTGTCGGAAGACCTGAACATAGCGGACGTACAGGGTGGCCACATTCTGGAAGAACACCAGCCGGTCCCGCTCTGGACGCTGGGGTTCTGATGGCAGTTCTTGGGTCAGCAGCCTGTCCAGTTCTTCCTGAGCTTCCGACCACAGATGATTGTACGCACTGTTGGACAAAAGATGGGCTTTTATAAACAACCAAAGTTGTAAAATGAACACTATTTCACATATGTTTGACTAAATATGATATTGTAAGATACTCCGATTGTTTGTTAGTTGTTTTAATTCAAACAGTGTGACAATGCATTTATTCATATACAACATTCAAACGCTAATGAGCTGAGATGTTTACAAACCTGTGAGACATCGTTCGGACTCTTCTTTAAACCCGCGCAGGTTTCCTGGAAAGCAACATTTAGAATTATTCGATTGAAATGTTTTTACGGATGTGACGTGACAAACCTTACAAAAGCCAAATGTTCAAAAAGAGCGACGGGAAAGAGTCGGAATGAACGGTTGACTAACTTCCCTCGGCACTTTGTTTCTATGGTTACGCTTCCGCGAAAATGGACGAACGCTATATGACGATTAAAATTAGTGACAGGAAAAAAATAATTTCCGTTCTATTGTTGTTAGATTACAAAGTTACAAAACTAGAAAGAAACCGTGAATATTTTTGTGTCTGTTGGTTTTTGTGTCAATCGACGCAATTGTAATTGGTTATAAAACAGCTCACCTGATCTAAACAAGCAGGTGGGAAGATTGTAATGTCAAAACGGGCCACCTGGTGTCGCCAAAGCAGCCTAAACGTATAATCAAGTCTAGACTGAAAACTAATAAATCGTTCCAAAAATCACATTGCGTCTCGTTTATGAAAGGCAACATTTCTGGGTCGGAGCAAATAGGGAAACATTAATGTACTCGGAACCGGCTCGAATATACTTGACAGCAATGTAAATCCCGTGTCATAATATGCACGCGGGACTATTCAAATTAGAAGAATTTAATCCAAAATTAGACTAGATTGATAGTGGACAAAAAATACAAATGTACAGTTTATTTATCACACATGGATCTGATTACAAAACCACACAAGGAGTCACTCTAATAGCACACGTTTTTCCATTGAAAAAAAAAAAAACCCATCACACATATTTCTGTCTACAGACCCCTGCGATAGTTTCACAGACCCCCATGGTGACTGAAGCGGGGAAATATAAGAGGCTTAAAGAAATACTAAACGTTTAAGCTTTTTGACAGTCGCCAATTAATTGTGGGTGAAATAATCATTCATAAAACGCCGATCTCATCAAGCGCCTGTTGTACAGTATGTGTAAAGACTGAAGAGAAGCGACCAACGCCGGGTTTGTGCGCTAAACACGCGAGACCAGCGCACAAACTCATCCAAATGCCAATCTGGGTTGGGAGGTGGAAACATGCATGCGGGGCTTATACCGGGACCGCGCGCGCTTGGGGCAAGCAGTCACAAGACCATCCGTGAACAAAAACATCCTGGCCGTAAATTCCCTGCTCAACCGCATCCACGACTATATCTGAAAACATATGGATATTTAAAACGTCCCGTCGTTTTCTAACGGGACGCCGTGCAGTGGACCTCTCCATCCACGCCTGCGCAGTGGGCGCGCCGCAGCCGTGGTGATTCTCCAACTCACCCGGAGTGAGAAGTTTGACGCACTTTTTCTAATAGTTGTCCGAACTTTGTAATGGATTTGAACAAAAGGAGGGGCGAATGGCAAACAACTGACCACGAGTTGATGGGGGAAAAAAAGCTCGGGAAGAACGATGTTTGCATTTGCCACCCACCCGTAATCGATTGCATTACATCCAAGAAGCTTCGCACTTGACGTATAAAATAAGACGCATGTTCGCGAGGAAACGAGACGGGAGGAACTATTGGAAGATTTATATTTTCTCCCAACTTTGAATCCACGCCATTAGAAGGACCGATTGCCTATATTCGCGTAAGTTTTGCCTTCAATTCCAACCATAAAATATATACTTTGGGTATTTTTTCCAGACGTTTTTAGCTTAACTGTAGACAAATTATAGGTTTATATTCCTGTTAAGGAGAATTGAATTGACTTATGCAATTTGTAACGGTTTCTATGCGTATTATAGACGAGAATCAGAATCTTTGGTGACGCAAACTTGTCCGTAAATCCGCGCAAAGATAATAAATTGCGCACTTTCCTGAATATGAAAAACATTGAAGATTTTATGCATGTTTTATTGTTTCTCTATCAGACTGGAAAAGCCATGCGGACAGAGAAGAAGTGGCACATGTTGTTGAGTGTGACTATTTTGCTCATCACCTCCAGCCAGTGCATGGAGAGCCAAGAGGTCAAGCAGATGGAGAGAAAAACTATGCTTAATTTAATCCTGCAAGTGGTCGGAGACAAACCTGCATCCAGACGCATCAGTAGTGGACTCTACGCTGTCTCTCAAGATGTCAAGTTCTCTTCGCGTGAAAACACAGCACATTTGGCCAACAGCAGACCCATAGGTAAGCTGATTTGATATCAGGTGATGACATAAACGCTTAATCCTCCCATTAACTCCTTCCTGTTAGCTTTTCTGCACATTTTTAACAGCAATTATCCTGAACACGGAAAAATTCAGTGGGGAAAAAAGCTCAGGGACTTTTAAAAAGGGCCCAAGAGACCCCAACGTCTGTCAGTCTGCGTGCATTTGGACTTTTTGTGCCGTAATAGTGCTGTGATTTTACTCTTGGCATTGTACAGTAGATGTTTTATTGTTTGACAACCAAAGAGTGTACATTTTTTTCGATTTATTTTGCATCAAAATGGGTCGAGTTGAGCAACAGAACCGCTAGTGGGCTTCTGACAATATAACGGAACATATATTTCAGCAACGTCTGAAGGGTCGTGAGAAATCTTGGTGCACGTTTATCTGATTATATTGTGCTGAGTTGAGTCGAGACTTTTTTTTCTGCCTTTCGGTTGTGAATTTTTTCATTGAACTGTTGCTGCGCTGCCATGACATGACCGCAGAAAGCAAATCATGACACGACACTGACCGCTTGTTTTTGACAGTTTTCTGGTTGACCCGTTTCAGAACCGGCTCAGTCGTGACAAAAACGTTAAACTTATTGGCTTGTACGTTGTTTGACTAAAACCGTGGGCCAAAGCAATAAATTACACCCACAAACATCTGCTATTACTAATCTGGATGACCTTTAATAGGAGTTTAGGAGTGTGTTTGTTCAAACTCATGAGTGCTGTTTTACATATTACCAATAAAACGATTAAACCTGATACTTACATAATGTAAACTGTGGACAGACACAGCTCGTATACTCCTGTCGACATGTTATGTAAGGTTCGTCTACAGCAACATGCTAACTTCTAGATCCACAGGTCATCTTGGCATTGTCTCGAAAAATGTCTTCTTGAGTAAAGATGAGGTGTGTGTATTGTGCGGAGGTGTAAAGAGCACCTGAAAACCATACTTGAGTAAAAGTACGGTTACCTTACTGTATAAATTACTCCATTAAAAGTTACAAGACTTGAGTAAAAGGTTGTAAAGTATCCAATTTTAAAAAAGTTTTTAACTCATACTGAATTTAGGCTTGAAAAACACCAAGAAATGTGAAAAACAAGAAACTCTGTATTTATTAAGTTTGTTTCCCAATATAGAAATGCAATTCAACACCTCGATGTTTCAAAATGGCAGAACAAAAAAATTAAAAAACAAAACAAGAAGTCAGTCTCAGTCAAACTCAAATGTGCAAAAAAGCGCAACTGCTAATTTAGCAGTTTAAAAAGCCGATTTAGCTGATAAATGGCATCCAGTACCTTAAGCATCCTGCAGATGGCGATATCACCTCATCCGCCTAAGAAAATAATTTAAAAAGAAAATGATGGAGTGAAGAGTACAGATACTCAATCACAAATGTAGTCAAGTAGAGTAAAAGTTGCTTATATTTTTGATTCTCTGTGCAAGGGCAAAGTAGCCAAAAATACTTAAGTTAAGTACCAAGTACATTTACTCAAGTATTTTACACTAATGGTATTGTGGCAATAATGTATTTCTTTGAATAAAATATTCAATCATAATGCAGTGTCCATTAACCTATTCCTGTCTCGGGCAGGTTAAAATTATCTGCGGTGTGGATTTGTGACCCTGACATTGATAAGCATTACTTGCATGCTATAATCTGCTTACTGCGATGGACTGGAACTAAAAGAGTCTGGATGCAACAGGCCACAGATTGAGCATAATTAACAAGGAGCCTTCGACAGATTTACTGGCTGGATTATCAATCTGGGATTGTGTTTCAGATGTGCGGACATCTTTCATGGGTCAAGCACACTCAGCACAAACGTGTAGCCTGCGCCACCAGTTATGTCATAATCTCGAGAAGGAAATATTGAATTATAGACAGACGTGCTGCTTTCACGTCCACATTTAAAGTGAGACAGCTTCCTGAAGATCAAACCCACTCCCTTGGTGTTGCGAACACTGCTCTATACTGAAGCAGAAAGCCATTCAGACACATTTATGTAGGTGATAAATCTCTTGGACATTGTCGGATTGTGTTTGCTGAAACGTCATGTTTCTTACAGGAACTGGTGATAAAGACTTGAACCTCTCGGAAGTTGGGTAAAGCCTAAAGCCAAAGAAAAAATCACAAACAATAAACCGTTGGCCACTCGCCTCTCAGGTCGTGAATTATAGGGATAGTTTTATTTTTCGAGTCAATGCTTATCCACAAAATAGATTTTGATCTCCTCATCTTCCAATTTTCATCGTAAGATCATGAGCTTCGGAACGTTTTATTGAAAAACATGAGACTTTTTGTGACATTGTAACCAGAAAAGATTCTTAATGTTATTTTTAACACAATATGTGCATAAACATTGTGATGAAATGTAATATATCTAATAAAACTGCACCAATATTTCATAATGCCAGCATTTAAAAAAAAGTTCATCAGACTTTAAGGATTCGCATTTAGAATATATACGTATTTAAAATAAAAAAAGCACAAACAACTGCATCACTGGTTTGGCTCCACTGCGTTGGCTCTGCATTAAAACAGATGCAGATTTGTTCTTTTCTGTCTCCATATTAATGCTGTCATCTGCTTTCTCTGTTTCAGAGATTGCCCCGAGAGAAATAACCATGAAAGATAAATTTATAGAACATTTTACAGGTAACACTGACACTAAATGTATTACATATAATCAAAATATTTAGCACCAAACCTAGAAGTGTTGGCTATTGCAATCTCTAACTCACTGAATAATTTCTAGGTATTAATATTATTATTATTATTATTATTATTATTCATTTTATTTATTCAATATTATTATTATTATTCATTTTATTTATTCAATTTTGCATTTAATTGCATCACATTTCTGTTTGCATTAAATTGAATCACATTGAAAAAACCTGTAACAATTGGTGCATAAATCTCCCATTGGAAAGCTTGAATGTTCTTCAGCCTGGTTGAAGTCATTACGTCTGTGCCCTGTGATGTCATGTCAAGCGTTAAAAAGCGCTAATATGATTTTTATAAAAAGGAAAAGGCAGCAGTTCCTCCACGGCATTTTTGCCAACTTCACTTCTAAGTGCACATCTGTCAGATTAGTACAATCCCGATCTGATCTGGTTCTTTTTGAAGTGCTTGTTTTCTCCCCAAGCAGGACCAGTGAAGTTTCCGTCTGAATGCAGGACACTTTTCCATAGAATTTATCACGACACAAGGGAATGTTCCAGACCAACATGTACGTATATCTTTATCTGAATTAATAAATCTGCGTTTGATAACGGGTCAGCTTTGATGATGTCACTACAGTTCCGTGACATCATTAAACATCAGCTTTGTATTTTGGCAGATTATACAGTGGTACCCCGACTAACCAATGTCCTAGAAATGTTGTTCCGAAATATTTTCGCTCTATGAAATGAGCGTGTGAAACAGTTGTTTAATCTGTTTTGCACGTCAAATAAACAAAAAACAACAAAAACACGAATTAGTTTCAGAAATCTTGCTTCTAAAATATAAATTAAGGGATTTTCACTCCCGTAGAGCCGCCATCTTGAAATATCGTCAGGCAAATCTCTGAGATTTCTGTGATGTCGCTTGGTCGCCGTTCTTGCGGGATTACGGAAATCTCAGGCATTTGCATGATGTCATGATTGTCCATATATCATTATAAACGGTATCTTTACAAACATCTGCCAAAGAGCGAACTACACAACTGCTATGTAACATAAATTTATTACATTTATTTCAAATATTTTTTTCAAAATTTTAAAAATTTTGCCTGAATTGTTGAAGTCACGGCACGGATTAGATGGAATGCATAAAAAAAGATAAAAAAATGTTCGCTGAACAAAATGGCTCTCGCTTCGGATTAATTTTGTAAGTTGCGGTATAATCGCCAAGAAATAAGTGAACATTTCTGGGCATGTTAGCAAAACAAGATCAGTCCAACTTCTGTGTTTTCTGCATAAAACGTTTCTTCAGAAAAACGTTTCCTATTTTTGTAGCTCGGTTGTTTGGTTGCTCCTCATGTTCATTCAGTTTTTGTGGTTGCAGCCACTTGGACTTTAAAGAGTTTTTGGCCTTTATTTGTGTAACTGAAAATCCAGTTTTGGATCCTATAGAATATTGACACTATTGACACTATTGACACTGAGACTCTAGAATGAAGAAGAGCATAATCTTCTCAAAAAAATTTCTCCCGAGCACAAACAAGACCTGCAGAAGTGACTTTTAATCTCCCTGTTTTTTCTCCTCACCTCTGGCAGATTATAAAAGATGCGCGCGGCTGCTCTCAAGGCTAGCTATGAGTCCGCTTTGCACATAAACTGCATGTAAGTATCATATTTTCTGTACAGAACTGTTTACAATAGCTCAGTGAAGCATCAGTAGGACTGTGTTTGCAACACCTAAGGTCGTGGGTTCGTTTCTCCGCATAAAGTTAACACAAGTTTGAGCCGGATTAATTTGTAATTTGAGCTGGATTTATGCATAATTTGTGAGATTCGTTTGTAATTTGTTATTGTCCATTTGACCTTTATTTGCTTTAATCTGCTCAGCACTGTTAATATTACAGCAACATTGATTAGCAAAATTCTATTGGATATTAATTAAAATATGTATAGTATTATTAAAACAGATATTGCAAACTTTTCAAGAACAAAAATTCTTAGAACGTAAAATTTACCATATTTTTAGCCTACCAGGGCACTGTTTTTCAATATTTATGATTTATTTCGGAATTCAATTTTTTTAATAATTTGAATACATTTTTAAATGTCAAAAGATTTATTTTTAGGATTTTAAGTGCACATTTAATCAGTTACAGATAGAATATATAATCAATGAAAAGCCAATCACAGACAAGGCAATAAAAACATTAATTGTGCCACAGATTATGGGATTGAGCAACACAGTGAGGCGACAATAGCTAGGAAACAAAAAACGTGAAAAGTTTGTGCAAATATTTTTTTTTCGTTACAAATTTTAACGTACAACTTGAATTCAACGCAGCGTTGAATGAAATCGCCTAGTTAGTGGCGTAACGTGGTTTGCTGTTTAGTTTCTGATGTGAAACTCATTTTAATGCGGGAGCCATGCTGGATTCCTTTGGCTAATCCAGATAATTTTGACAAGTAATACATAACAGTTTAGGGTCGTTCTGCATGTAAAGATCAGAGCGGGTTGATGGATATATCTGCTAAGCCACGGCTGGAGCATCACAAAACCCTTATTCGTTTTCTGAAGCATGACAACTGAGACGTGGGTAATACGATCGTCTCGATGAAAGCTGCTCCCGGTTAATGTTGGGAAAGCTGTTTCTCTGACCCGAGCCTTCGAAGAAATATGGAGTCTGATAAAATGTCAGTTTAATCGTGGCCATCTGCTGCTTTCGGAAGCAACTTCCAGACCGTCGCAATACAACGACGTCAACACACAAGACTTTTATTGCTTTTAAGAAAAAAGGACTTTAAATTTGAAATTTTTGGGAAATTACGGGCCTGCTTATTTATTGGGTTTCCTCAAGGTTTTGATTTGGGTCCGTCTGGGTTTTCTGACAACTTGGCTTTAGATGAAGCAGAAGATGGATGGATGGATGGATGGATGAATGCATGACAGCAAAGATTACTCATTCAATTCCTAGAAGAACAGACAGCACATCCTGTGACATCATCATGGCCGCGGGAAAAATCAGACATTGAACGTATTAGTGACAGGTGAAAGAATCTATTGCCAGTGTGAAGAGTAAGAAACCGGTTCGGTGAACGGTGATGAATGGTCTTGCTCAATTCGCTTTTCTCTTAAACCAATTAGAAATGGTTAAATTGTCTTTTATGATGCAAGAAAGTGAAAATGCGGCGAAGTGGAACGACGCTATTCAAGTCAGAAGTTTCTACGTGTGACAGGTCGAGCTGCTCCAGACGGCTTTTAAAAACCAAACTGTTGATTTTGCGGTGATTTACTTTATTTATTAAAATTATTAAATTATTAAAAATACTTCAGAAATATTAGCCAGTTTACCTATTCATTGTTTTCATTTAAATGCCATTATTATCAAGAACAGGCCTAATAATATTAATTGTTTAAAAGAAAACTCTTCTTCTTTTTTATTTATTTATTTTAATATTATTTCTTTTATTGCTTCATTCTATTGTTACAATTTTTTTCATAATGATATTAATATATTTTTTAATTTTTTAAATATAACTCAATTACTATTTAATTACCGGCATGTACTCATCTAAATTGTGTTTGTGCCGCAGGTTATAAGCAGAATCTGGAGACGTTGCAGTGAATATTATTTCGAGGAAGTGCCTTCAATTCAAGTCAAGTTTTCTTTTATTTCACAGCATCTGAAATATCTGTTCCGTCTTCATAATTTATGGTTCAAAGGCTCCTAAATTGTTAGTTTGGTTTTACGGGATTGCATTTTGTATTATGAGTTCTAAAGAAATGATTATTTATCAAGCATCCGATAATTTATTTAAATATGTAAATATCCTACAAGAGATAATTTTTTAATTTCTCTCACTGCGCCAACAATATTAATCTGTACTATTGTGTTGCAAATGTTATATAAAGCATTAAAAATTTTTTCATCTTTTTACAGTTTTAACAAATAATTTGTGTATGTGAAACTAGGAGTTGTTTTCATGATGTTTTGCTTTGGCACTTACATTCAAATAATGCATTGTTTCGTAACAATGTCACCATTGCACTGATGCTTTTAACAAATAAACGTTTTCCAGCACGATTTTTGTGTCCTCATGTTATACGTGTTATATTTCACTTGATTATCATGATAGATAAACGTTCATACAGTATCTTATTGATGTCCATCCATTTTCTGACCCGCTTTTCGATTTCTGGGCATTGAGGAGCTGGAGCCAATCACAGCGACTCTGGGCTAGAAGGCGGGAAATTGCATCCTGGATAAGCCAACGAATCACAGGGTGGGACACACAGACACACACATTCACACTCTCACATTCAAACTTCCCAGACTCCAGTTCTCCGGCATGTTTTTGACCTGTGAAGGAATCCGGAGACCCGGAGGAAACCCACGCAAACTCCGCACAGAAAGGCTGTGACCAGGCCTGGAACTGGATTATCTTGACCCACTACGCCGCCCCAGTATAAGTGTGTAAACTAGACGATGTGTGCTGAGGTCTATAGACAGAGAAACGTCTGAATAAGCAAGAGTGAATCCACAAATAAACGGGGTTTTGCGTTCGGAACTACAAACATTTTGCTTTCCTCTTTTGAGGATTAACCAGTTAATAGATTAAGTAGAAGTGTACGTGTCTTTATCACAGTGACATCATCCTGACGATTTGATGCTTATTAACACAAACATCCAAATTTGGCTCTAAGCCGCGTTTAATTGTTGTTTATAATGTGATGTAAACATATAAAATTGACCACTCACGAGTTGTGCCAGAACTCACAATGCTACACGTTCTCACGCCATAATGTCTCTGAAAACGTCTTGGAATAATTAATAGCACATTTCCTGCATATTAGACTTTTTTCTGTTGTTCAAAATTTGTGTGTAATGTTTACGTGTGTGTGTGTAAAGGCATTTCAGTAAAAACCCTGCATGCGTGTGTTTGTGTGACACAGGTTTTATAAAATTAATTTAATTATAAAACCAATTTCTTTATTTGCACAAGATGCAAGTATTTATCACTTATTCAAGCTACTTTTTGAAACCTCTGAGCTCTAAGAACCTGCATAGCTTTATCAACCTGACATATACATTAATATACACGTGGGGTGTGTATTTCAGACATAACAACTCCAATATTGCATAAAAGTCACTATAGATCTTGTATAAATAAACCACATGTCGACAATATGGAGTCGATTTAAATCATGAGGTTTTTTTTATCACGTCAGTTATTTCTGCGAACGCTTGTAAGTTCATCTCACAGTCAGTTCCATTCTCAACTGCTAATTTTGCGAGGCCTTCTGGGTGTTTTAGCAAACTATAAACCTCTGTAGGACTTTACACACGAGGCTTTGTTGACGATATTTCACCGTGTTCTGACAGTAACGCTGCTGCTTTTCTATCAGGAGGCTTTACACCGAAGAGAGGAACGTAACACCGGGAAATCATTTTCTATCACAATTCATCACCGTTATCTCTTGTGACATGATTTGAGTGCTTTTCAGAACAAGCTGTAAAATCACCGCTCCGTAGGGAAAGGAAACCTCCAAACATAACTTGTTTAGATCTTCGTCTGTCCGGCATTTTAGTCCAAAACAGCAAAGTCACTCCTATGCGATCGGACGGTTAATTTTCTCAAAGACATAATGCATCACTTTAGACTGACACAATTACAAAGTGGAAATGGGGGGTATCTTGGGATCTGGCAAGCCGTTTAATCAGATTCCAAAGCTATAAATATAGTGGACTCCTGGGGGTCCCTGAAGAAGCCTCTTCTCACCAGGTGGGCATAAACAATCTGCCCTGATCAGATCGGGATATCACTTATCATGGAGACAAACAGCAGAGATTAAAGGCCGAGCCGGAGGACGGAGGTGGGAGGCCGCTAACACAATTACATCCCGACACACAATCCTCCGCTGGAGATAAATCCAACACTGGCAGCTTCTTCCCTCATTCAGGTTTCCTACACTGAACCAAAGGGTTCCTGATCCATTCATGAAGGGACTGTAAAATCCGCTTGTGCTGTCATGCTTCTCTTGTGCACAATTCTCAAACATCTTAACCTAAAAGGTGTGATTTAGAACACTTGACGAGAGCTGGATTGTGTCTGATAAGATGTTTGAGGACCAGATACATATAATAAAGCAAGGACTGTTTAACAATGGTTTCTCGGGGTCAATTTCCATCATGTATATATACATCCATCCATCCATATTTCACAATTGATATTGATTTATGATGGTATGATTAAATGGTATGATTAAAAATTACATGTTGGTGTTTTCATACTGTGCACATTTACAGTATTTTTATATTTGTAATGTATTTAAAACACTATAATATAGAGATTGTCGTGAATATTTACAGTCAACACGCACACACACACACACACACACACACACACACACACACACATTTTTTAAATCCCCTTTACACTGTAAGTAACAAAAAGACCTACCATAATATATTTGAAGTATAGCAGTAAAGTTACTTTAAAATGTGTGATTTTAATTAAGATATAGGTAACAATATATATTAGTACATGCGCACACACACACACACACACACACACACACACACGCACATGCACACGCGCACACACACACACACACACACACACACTTAACTCTGAAACTTAAATCCCCCTTACATTGTAAGTAACAAACAGTACCGTAACATATTTAAATTATAGCAGTAACGTTACTTTGGTTTATTTTTATTTGTAATTTAAATTATGGTATAGGTAACTGTATAACTTAGTACACACACGCACACTGAAATATAAATGAGCGTGTGGGTACATTGTACATTTTTACTCATTAGAATTCTATGCTTGAGGTCCTAATAAGAAAAATGAATCAATAAATAAAAGCAATGCTTGTCACGTCACTGTCAGGCGACAGAGTTCTTTGTGACACGCTTGTGCTGGGACATGTCTGGTTGTGACGCGCACCATCCTTTCGCTCGGAGGCAACACTCTGCAAAGTAAACATTCTAATCCCATTAGATGATCCCAGGCCCCTGGGTGAATCAAAGTCTTGTTGTTTTTTTTTTTAGCAGATTTCATGTTCTGTTGCATCCCACACATCTTCTTCTGAAAGACTTCTGAAAGATCTGTTTTGTGGCCTGACAGCAGAGGGGAAGAGGGGCAATCGCTGTTTGCCAGTTTATGACTAATTTGAAGAGAAAGATGAATATGAATAAGCTCACACATCCATCAATATCATTCTGACTGAGAAAGTGATCGACCGCACAGTAAAAAAAAACACCGTATTTGCATGTAAAAGTGTACATTTGCATTTACTCCAAAGTGCATTTGCATGTAAAACTGTTTGTAACAGGTATTTAACGGTCCAACAATTACATGCCGTACGTACATGTTTTAAAAAGTTCCGTTACTCTGGGTGACATGCGTCATCTCTGTCGGGTTGCCAGATCGTTTCTTTATCCTCCACGTCACACGAGAATTTTTCTCCACCTCCACTCTTTTTACGGCTTTGTGACAGTATGTGACAAACACATGTCGGATGCCGAAAGAAAACGAGCCAACCGACTTAATTATACTGAAAAATATTGTAGCGCTAAATGTGGAGCATCTATTATTCTGAGCATTTGAAAATTTCGCCAAAACTCCTAATGCAGCTATCATGCTAATTGTTTAGCATTTGGATGAACTTGACAGGGCATAATTGCATATACAATTCATGCTATATAAGTTTGATCAATGATTAAAAGTTCTAAAATTGTATTATAAAATGAATGCATAAAAAATGAAAATAAAATTGACGCACGTGGAGTTCTTTGGTAAGGATGCGGCATCGGAACCGGTCAGAGCCAGTATATCCAACTTCTGATAAGTGAGTGATATTCCCTCGGTGGCTAAATAATCGATACTTTCTGTATTACGACGTCAGTCGTCTGGGGGCGGAAATTGTTCTATTATCACGACCCTAAAATAAAACGCCAGATGGCCTTTAATTTAATGGGAAGCTTCCGATAGATGACCCGCATGAGATGAGTATCGGGAGAATGGCTTGAGATGTTTTATACTTTAATAGTGTGTTGCCGTAAGAGAAAATACTTTAAAGTACATTTGTGTTAGACTAATAATTTTATGTAAAATATCAATGTTCAAAGTTTTTTCTTTTGTTGATGCCGGTTTAAGTACTAAAATGTGATCAGTGTGTTGGTTTAGCTATTGTTTAAAACATATAATTATTACAATGCATACCAAAAAGAGACCACCAAAATTATTTTGTGGTTATATTTTGAATTTATTATCTACGGTATTACGCATATACCTATTACAGTATATGCAACTGTAAGATACGTGCAAGTTTTTTTTAAATAGCTCAACAGAGACACCTTGAGGACAGTTTGGGTACTGAGTGACATCTTTTTGTTTTCTATTGCCATCAATTTTACTCGGAAGACAGATTGTACAGGTGAGGGTAAAATGAAACAATGCTGTTTTACGTGTCAATTCTTGCACATGTTTCTACAGCTGGAGAAGCTGAAAAAGCAACAATAAATTCCACATAAAATGGCTTGGCACGGAGAGAAAAAATGAGGATGTCAGGAAGAAAACAGACAGATCAAAGTCACTGAGTTGCAGATCAAAGTCAGATGTGTAAAAAAACAACGTTTCCTAGAAATAAATTAAAAATAAAAACATTTTGAAGCATTTCATTTCTACACTGCTCACAGACAACATGTGATTTTTTAAGTGTGTCGAGCAGAACAACAGAACAAGTTGGAGATAATTAAAACACAATTCAATGCTAGTAAGTGATTAAATAGCACAGCACGATCCTTGCAATTATTTTATTATTGCTTCAGAAAACTTTTTTGGACCTTCTGTATTAGTTCTGTTTCTACAACACTAAGCACACACAATCTCAAAATGCTTTTAAAAAAAACGCCATTGAAGGCAGTTTACCGCTAATACTCATGATATACAGTAACTCTCAGTTCCTTCAATTCAATAAAAGTGTAAACATGATGAGAATTAGATAAATCTAGAGTTAAAAAAGTATCTACTTACAGTTTACGTATTACATTTTAAAATCCACACTCGTAACAACACAGCAAAGGCAAAGCGGTGAGGTAGAAATAATGCTAGACACCTAATCAGAGAATGGGTTCGGTGTCATTCCATCTGACGGTGGCGTTTCTCCATCTGTGAAAGATATTAAAAATATTCCAATCTCAAACAATCTTACTGGCCGTTTTGGCCGTATTTTCTGAGTAGCAAGCATTGTAAAATGTTGTAAGTAAACGATGAGATTGGTGAAACGACATACTTGGTTCTTATGCAGAGTTCTAGTGGAGGAACATCATCGTCGTCTGTGTTTCCGTTCTGAGCTGATAATGCAGCTGAATGTGGATCTGTCCCGACATACAAATGCAAAAAAAGAAGAAATTCATCAATTTTTGCTGATAATTTGACTCCTGCATTTTGCAAAGAGTGTAATTCTTGCCTCTTGCCTCACAAAGTGTCCTGGCTGTTTTCATAGTGACAAACTTGGTTTTTCTGTGTTTGTTTCTCTATGTGCTGTGTGTTTAAAATGTCTGTGTTGGAAACTCAAACAGTTTGTCCCGTGTTTTTCTTCATGTGCTGCATATAAATAGCATAATAAAAATATATTGAGAATATTGTACTATTTAAAATATATTTTCATAATACAGTGGTACCCCGACGTACGAAATTAATCCGTGCCGACAGCCGTTTTGATAGGTAAGAATTTCGTTAGCTGAGCCTCATTTTACATGTAATGTAAATAAATAATTAGTCTAATCCGTCATCTGACGTCATCAGAATGTTCCGCCCGGACTATATAGAGTGTAACCCAGCGAGAATAGCACATGGAACAACACTTTTTACACTTCTGGACTCTCATTCATGCATGTTTGCGTTAGTTTTGTATATTGAATTTCTTTCGCAACTTGAAATTTTCGCAGCGAATCATTCCATTACTCTGGTTTTTCGTTCTGAAAGACATTCTTAAGTCGATGTACCACTGTATATTAAACGTTAAGATTTAAATTAGAAAAATATTTAATATAAAAAGTTAAGAGCGCGATGAGGCAGCTTATGGCTCAAAGATGAAAACTAGCTGTTTTATGAAGTGGTTTCCATATATTTCAAGACGTATGTCTTATAGTTCAAGCTCAAGATCAAGTTCTGAGCATTTGTAAGGCGCTTTTCACAGTTTTAACTGTCTCAAAGCGCATGTGTGAATATCATACTCACGGATTGTCAATCTGATTGGATCCTGCTGGTTGGCCAGACCGTCATAGTAGAACATGTCAAACTCTTCCTCATCACAGTCTTCAGCGAGGCAGAAGAGAACAGTAAAGTGGCTCTCGCTGCACACCAGCCAGATTGGAAACTTGGGACTTTTCAAATAAGATCCAACCTTTTTGAAACAAGCGTCGAGCAGTCAAGAGCAACACGGGCAAAACTAAATCACAGATTTTGCGTTCAAACCAATTACCTTACATATATTATAATGTTCAAACAAGGACAGCAGCCCCACGTCACATTGGGCCTTCATTCCCTTCAGGAGCGTCAGCACGCCATTACCAGAGTCCAGCTTCAGCTCATCATCAAAGACGTTTGAAACGGCTCGTCCGCACAGCAGAAGATTCACCAATTCCTTGAGACAAAAAACACATCCAATTTATCCAAGACATTTCAACAATCTTAAATGTGGCGTAGCAAACCTGTGTGCAGTAGCCATGAGCACCAATGAGGTTTGAGGACGGCATGTCCATGTCACTCTGCACACTAGAAGGCAAAAACACAACAGTAATCATTATTTTTTAACATTAGTCATCTAGTTGGTGAACGACAGATATATGGCGTTGAAAGAGTTTAAGCAGACCAAAAACACACAGGAATCAATGTTGGTGTGAGTGCGAATGTGTGTGTCCTGCTCTGTAATCGGTTGGCTAAAAATCCAGGGGGCGGGGTCAAACATTAGGATTGGCTACAGTTCCGTGACCAAAAAAGGAAAAAGCATTCGGGAAATGGAGTGATGAATGGTTTTACAAGAGATCGGTTTTAGACAAGAGGCTTTCTACAGTAGTAAAGTTTATTTTACTATAATTTACATATTTACATTATTACTGTATATAGGTTATAATGCTCGCATGGTTTGACTTATCCTAGTGAGATGTGATGAAGCAATTGATGTGCAGATTCAAACAAATTTCAGAAGGAAGATCCGAGTCTCCGAAGTCCAATTTTTGCTTCTTAAACCAAATGGCTTTGAAAAGAAGCCGTTGTGAAGCAGGATAGAACTGGAACTGAACAAAACAATAAAAGATGTGCATGCTGTGTTTGAAACCACACAACTCACGTTTTTACGGTCCTGGTGAGAAGAGCAGAGACAACAAGCAGGATGCAGCCAAACGGACCGGATTCAAACTTCAGGTAAGAAAAATATTCACGTTTATGTCTTCTTAACGTCAAACACTTTCATCCAGGCTTGTCTTACCTGCCGTACGTTCTGCTCGAGAAGAACCTGAAGATCAGGCAAAGTCTCCACAGTGACATGTGACGTCTACAGAAAAAAGGGCAATCATCAAGACTTTGGAGTAAACTAACAGTCCTTTTACTGTATTTTGTAATTTGATGGCCGTACCTCTTCTAGAACACCGTCGGATCTATAGCGGCCTACGGGGGTGAAAGAAACCCGTCCTGTAGATCTGTGGAAAAAGTTCAAACACTTGGATTTGTAAAGGTTAAGGTCACAAATCCATATCTTGGACACTTACAGTACGACAGTGGCTCTTTTCATATCTCCAGCTCTCCACAGTATGTCCGACAAAGCTTGTAAAAGACATTTGGTCCTTAAACGGTTCGGGACTTCCAATCTCCTGGTGACAATTAAAAAAAAAATTAAATATGTTAAAACGTATTTATAAAAAAAAACACATATTGATGAGAAATGACGATACGCACTCATCCGCTGAGCCGCCGTGTGATTGGTCGAACAGAAGCCTCTGCAGAACACAGGCCTGAACCGCTGCGAGAACACCACATGGTCCTCCCTTAAAAAACACATCATATTTCACGCAAGACACTCAATAAACTGGGTTGCTGTCGACCGGCGTACCTTTTTTTGCACTATTCCATATTTCAATCCAGGATAGTTTGAAAATGTAAAACTCTGTTGTTTCCACTCTTCAGAAAAGCAAGCCATGGCAGAACCAAAAATCAGTTCCTTCAGAGCCTGATTAGTAAAAAAGACAAGGCAGCTTAGAAATCCCAAATTTGGGTGTAAACTTGAATAACAAAAAAATCTTACTATGGCAGTTTTTTGGTCCATTTTAGTTCTACTGAATCTTTGTTGTGGTAAAAACGTTGGAGGAACATCACACGGGCTCTGCAAGAGCTCATCTGGTGACAAGAAAGACGATAGTCTACAGTAGCATGTTTGAAAAGACACGTTAAACTACAGAGGTGTAAAGAGTACCTGAAAACCATACTTGAGTACAATTTAAAAAGAACTTGAGAATTGTACTCATACTGAATGTAGATTCAAAAATCACCAAGAAATGTGAAAAACATGAAACTCTTTTATTTATGAGGTTTTATTTCCAAATATAGAAATTAAATTTATCGCCTCGTCCGCCCACAAAATTTACCTCAGTAGAAAAAGATGTTGACTTGTTGCGCACAATCACAATGTAACAATTAAACGATAAGTGCTCGTTCAAATGTAGTGAAGCATAGAGTACTGATTCTCAATCAAAAATGTAGTCAAGTAGAGAGTAAAAGTTGTTCATATTTTTGATACTGGGTAGCCAAAAGTAGCCAAAAAATACTTAGTAAAGTCACAAAGTCCATTTACTCAAGTACCTTACGCCCCTGTATATAAACAAATCTAGTGCTTTCTATAATGTAATCATGGCTCAAATGTAATGTGCAGAACAAATGAGTCGCTCTACCTAAAGTCATTTCCAGCTCATCGACGTCATCCAGCTTCAAGCTGTGGTCCAAAACCTTCCTGGAGAGGAAACAATGCATGGAAATCATCACGGACTTCACACACAAGCGAGCACTGAGGCTCACGGTTCTTTGACAACCACATTCTGACACTAATGAGGCGTGTTAATCACATTAAATAAATACGGTATTGTTCTGACCATAAGCCGGCCACCATTAATACACATCACTTCCAAATCTTTTTCTATTATCGAATTCTTTTTCACATTACAGACACAAGATTCGAGTCCAGATTACAAAGCAAAGTCATTTAAAAAAATGTTTTACGTTTTAGCGTCTGTTCAAGACCGTGCTTTGAATTCTGGGCCTCCACTGTAAATGTCCATGAGCTTCTTATGGAGTAATTGTCGCGGGCCCCTAAAATCATTCAACTTTCCCCTCATCAGCTTATATCTGTAATAATGTTCTGGAATTCCACTGCTGTAACAGCCTGATCTGCTCAGACATTAAAGCCACTTGACTTTATGACTCTCCATATAATCTCTCCATGACCGAGTGAGTTAAACCGCGCACTCATTCTGAAATATTCATGTGGTCTGCTGCGCTTTCATCGTGACCTCTCTGACCTTGTGCACAATGCAATCGGAAAAATAACAATGGAAGAAATAACAGACAACATTTAAAAAAAAGGCAAATTGAAGGACGCTCACGGGCGATGCTGAGGCTTGGCTGCTGGGGTCATAAATGCATTACACTCCATGTTTCCGCTCTGCAGATGAGATGAGGAGATGCTGCTTTCTCCATCTGCTGGATCAGACCTTGCGAGGAGACTGTTTGTACAGTTTTCCTCTTCTCTACAAAGCTCGCTTGTTGCTTTACGGGCTGAGCGCCTTCGGTTCAGCTCCTATCAGCAGAAATATCAGTACATGCATGGAAAAGGAACGAATGAGAGACGCTTTTATTCGTCGAAGAACAACTGATCACCTGTGAGGAACAGGTAATGGGACCTGCCATGATGCCTCGTCGTATCCTGCTGTTTCTGTTCCTCCAGCCGTCTATGTCAAGCGAGGCTTTCTGCGAGAGGAAGGCTTCCTTCACCACAGCCACACTGTTCTCGCTGCCGGGACTATTATCAGAAGAAACGATGGAACTCTGAAGTGTCTCATGAGCTTCTTCAAAAGATCTATGGCGAGGTGGGACAGTTTGAGATGTTCTGGTGTTTTCTGGAAAGCTAAAGAAAACACATTAGGAGAGCATGTTACAGTGACAATATTCAGACAGGAGATGGATGGATGGATGGATAGAGAGGAAATACCTTGATTGCTGTCCTCCTTTTTCCATGACAGTTTCAGGTGTGTTTGGTGAAGATCCAGAGATGATCTGCTCAGTTTTGTAAACAACCTTGCAACCATTTCCACTCAGTCGGTCCTTCACAATCATCTCCAACATGGTCTTCAGGGGATGTTCTTCAGCCTGGAGGCGTGCATTTGTGAGATTTTTGCACTTCTTAATCTTAGAAACCCTTTATACCTTGTTCTTTTTGCAGAGGCTTTCGAGGTGCAGGACCATGCGCAGATCAGACCTGTTAGTGATGCTTAATGGAGTCCGTGGAAGTTCTTGATCCATGCAGGCGATGGTTTTCTTCAGTCCCTGAGATATTGTATTTTTTTATAGTACATTTACTAACCTAATATGCCAATGCATGACGTTCTGTTTTCGTTTTTAATAACTGGTAATTTATCCATGTTATGAGGCCTGACTTTTACCTCTAAAATCTCCGTGTTTACGTTTCTCACATGAAAAGCAGGAAAAGCACCTTGTTACTCACCTTTCGGCTGAGATATTCGCGTACTAAAGAAGCAGCGACCTCCTCAACATCTTTCCCCATGGCGCGGTAAATAACAGAACAGATAGCAGGCTAACGAGTCGGCTAGTCCGAATAAACGCTACAGACGCTAACTGTACAAACATTGATTCAAAATCGGCACGTGTTCGTTGCTTTTAATCAACAATCATTTGGCTTTTTTTACAATGCGGAATTATATTTGTTAATAAGGATAAATGTACGTGTTGTGAGTAGCACAGCCTCGCTAGCTAGCTGAAGGCGTTCCGCTTGTTGCTATAGTTACAAGCGCTGTACAGCAGTAAATTATTGGCACAACTGCGACACCGTGTGGACATAACAGAAATAATCGTTTGAAATTGGAACCTAAATCCAAAACCTGCACAAATCATATAATTTGATGTGATTTGTGACTTTAAAGTTTTATGCTTGCTCGCATCTTTAATATTCGAGAAGTACGTATTCAGGTCAATCACACAGGGCAAAATAACTTAAATTGTATTATTTGTAAATAGTTTTTTCTTTGTCTGCAACAAAGATACATTTTACAAATTATATTACGGTAATCAAGCTCTCTGAAAACTAAACTTTATTTAATTTTAATTTAACTTTAATTAATTTTAAAACAAACATTTTGAAATGGTTTATTTTGTAATATTGTTTTTTATTTAAAAAAAAAAACACATTTGGTGTCACTTTTATAACAAGTATACAAATTCAGACCATTTAAATAGTCTGACAGACAGACAGACAGACAGACAGACAGACAATTGTTGTGTTACTAAGAAGCCAACAAAAACTTCAGCTTGGATACTTTTATTATAATTTTGTACATTCCAAAGGTTTCCTAAAATCTTCTCTAAAACAATCACATAGTTTCGAACCTATTTTCACGCACAGTCCATCCATTTCACTGACCCGTTAAATGAAAAAACAAAACAAATAAGAAAAAAAATGAGGAAGATGAAAATTCCGTTAACATTTCCTTTTAAACTTAAAACATCCAGATCACAAAATGAAAAAGCGTAGCCTTGCCAACTGCCTTGTTCACAAAAAAAATCCTTTAACCTCTAAACGACTGTCTGTCGTTCTGAATCAGCTCGCAGGAAAATATTAAAAAAAAAAAAAAACGTGAGATTTGCCACGCCACAGCAGTGTATCCTGGGAACAGCATCTGTGTTTTGGCACAAATTCATCCCGAACTTTTGGTTGTTTAATCATGAGTGCAGCAGCATCAACACATCCTCTTCGAGCGTCTATTGGGAGGAATGGCGAGAAGGGAAAGAAACGCTCCTTCCTCCTCAGACTTTGGCCCTACCGTGAGAAACAAGCGTACAAGACGGAACCGTAACGCTGTGGAACGCTTCCAGAGATCAGTAGTCCTCAGCTGGAACACACACACACACACACACAG
This sequence comes from Paedocypris micromegethes, assembly GCA_028031935.1. NCBI lineage: Eukaryota > Metazoa > Chordata > Actinopteri > Cypriniformes > Paedocypris > Paedocypris micromegethes. Next base: position 24,921,651 of record CM051498.1, on the reverse strand, counting down.
AGACAAAAGAAGATGGAGGTTCATCAGACGTCCAGAGGTGCGGTTAGAGACGGAGTGGGAGGCGTCGGCATGCGGCTAGTGAGTTGGTTAGTTAGTGGAGACGAGGTCTTACTTTCAATGGTCAGGATGCAGGTGCTGGCGGCGGTTCCTCGGCTGTTGACGGCTTTGCACATGTACTCTCCTTCATCCTCGGGGAAGGTCTCGGGCAGGTACAGGCAGTAGGTTTCTCCTCGCTCGATGTACTGATAGTCCTCCGAGTCGGGGAGAAGCTCGCCCTCAAACCACCAGGTGACCTCCGGCTTGGGCTCTCCTGTGATCTTCACCGTGAACCTCACGGGCTCCGCGTCCACCACCGACTGGTTCTTCAGGGGCTTCTTGAACCACGGAGCTCCGGAGCGGGCGTGGTCCTCCTCGTCTTCATAAGCCGCCGAGCCGTTCATGATGCTGCCCTCCTCGTCCTCCTCTTCCTCCTTTTTCTGACAGAACACACGACAGGCCGTTTGACAGCTGGACGCGACTCGCTCGGCACACACGCGCGCGCGCTGCTGTGTCATGCATTAGCGCCCCCTGCTGGCCGCGCTTAGGTTTGGAAGACGGCGGCCCACGACAGGTTTACTTTTTGCAGGGCGGCGTCGATTTCCTGCTGCTCGAACTGCATCCTCTGCAGCTTCTGCTCCTCGATCTTCCTCTTCTGCTCCTCTTCGCGGGCTTTGGCCATCTGTTCGAAGCGCGCGCGCATGTCCACTTTCTGTCTGAACGGGACGTCCTCTAGTTTAGTGGGAGATTTGTCCTCATCTTCGTCCTGGTGGAAATAATAGAAGAACTCTTCATTGCGAACTCTTCATTTTTGTCTGTTTTTTTTTTTAATGACAGGAGAAATGCTCCTTTACCTCCTGACAGCGCTCGGCCTCTCGCTCTTTTATCTGCTCATCTATCTCTTTCCTCCTCGCTCTTTCCTCCTCGATCTTGCGCTGGATTTCCTCGTCCGTCAGCTGTTTGATCTTCTCAAACTTGGACTTGAGGCTTTTGGCCTGGATGGATCCCGTGCGCTTCAGCTTGGTCAGCTCCTCGTACTCGGTGCTCACAACCTCGGCGCTCTCGTTCACCTCGTCCTGAAAGAACCACACACACACACACCACACACACGTTCACACACAGAACTTTCAACAAACGTGGGAAAAGCAGATGTCTCGAGGAATCTGACCTGGCCCATTTCCTGACGCAGCTGTTCGAACTCTTTCTTCTCCATTTCCCTTTTCATCCGCTTGGACTCCTCTTTCCGCCTCTTCTCCACTTCCTGTTTGATCCTGAGCATCTCCTCAAAGTTGATTTCTAGTTTCCCAGGATGCATCGCTTCCTGTGATTCTGTGCGCACCAGCGTCTCATCCCCGTCATCCAGAACCTGCCATGGAACAAACTCACTTTTTAAGTGCTTTTAAACATATAGTAAACAATATTAAGAAAACATTTTCTTTCTTTTAAAGACTTACAGTCAATTTAAAAATCTACAAAAAAACATTGGTTTGTGACAAATTTTTCACATTTTTCACAAAACTGAATTTAGATATATACATTGCAAAGAAAAAAAAAACATTCTGCAAGCATGCGTCTTGTGAATAAAAACAAACACAAAAATGAAAACAAAAAAATAAATAATGCTAATAAAACTTGAGATTGATTTCAGCAAAAACAGTAGTTCCAAGCATGTTTATTTTGTCATAATTGTTTGGTAATTAAACAGATTAGATTGACACACACACACACACACACACACACACACACACACACACATTTACACACTGTATATAATGTATACGTTATGTTATGTGTGTGTGTGTGGTGTAATATATATATATATATATATATATATATATATATATCATGAGTGCAGCATTCTAAAGAATTCTAAATATTATACATATTTATTCTTAATATAGAATTACTTATCTTGCTTTCATATTTCACAAGCTTTTTTTTTAGCTAAACTTACTTTTTATTGCTTTGTTTTATTTTATGTGCGATGCATTTTTTAAACATTTATTGTGCCATTTATTTTATGTTTTCTATGGACTCTAGTCAGAAGGCCCCTTCATAAGGGACGTTTCCTGTTTTAAAGATAGAATTCTTACTTCTCCATCTCCATATTCCTCCCCATTATCCTGATCCAGTCCCGGGCTCTTAAAGGAAAAGCATAACAGACAAGCGTGGAAGCAGGAACATCATTTGAGCACAGTGATTCAGACATCCTTCTGTACATTTGCATCTGAATTTTATTTTTTAATGGTGTTCCACGTGTGCTCAGATGATAGAACGGTCATGCAGAGAGCTTTACTACAAACATGCCTTGAAAATATTTATCCTGCAAACTTAAAGAAAAAACAATCCAGCGTTATTATAACACAAGTCTAACCCTTCTATACAACATGCACACGTGCATAAATAGGCGGAAGCATCATACACGCATGTTGTAAAGATCCTACCATGCTTTTACGCGCTTCCGCAAACAGTCTTTTCTCCTCCTCCAGGCGTCTCTTGGCATCTTCCTCTTTCCTCTTCAGCTCTTCTTCTTGCCGCTGTCTTTCCAGGTCCTCGAAGCTGATGGCCAGCTTCCCAGGTTTGGCTCCGTCGGAGTTGATCATGGCCAGCAGGACGTCGTCGTCATTATTTATAATCTGAGAACAGACAGATTCGGTTTGGACAGGAGGAGTGCAACAATCAGGTCAGTCGCTTTAATCTGGATGCAACTTGGATCATCCCTCAGACGTTCTGCTTTTATATGACTTTAATGTTTGTCATGAATGCTAAATACGTGCAGAAGGGGGGTTTTGTAAGAATTGAGATATCTTTTGGCTTATAATTCTATAGTGATTTTATTTTATATAATGAGGATTTTTAGTGTCTGTCTGAAGTGCAAACGCTGCAGAGTGATGTGTGATATTGTCTGGGTCAGACCTGTTGTTCACCAGAGGTGTAATGTACTTGAGTAAATGGACTTTGCTTTACTTAAGTATGTTTTTGGCTACTTTGTACTTGTACAGAGTATCAAAAATATAAGCAACTTTGACTCTCTACTCCACTGCATTTGTCATTGAGTGTCAGTACTTTTCACTCCACTACATTTTTGTGGAACGGTAAGTGGTTTATACCGCGATTAATGTTACCAAGCCAAGAACTTTACAAACCAGCTTTTTTTGAAGATGAAAAAAAACACTGCCCCTCTTTGAAACTTAGAGATCACTGAGAATCACATCAAAGCCAGATCAGAATTATTTTTATTTTTGTACATTTTGTATATATTTTTTTTGTACATTTAAGTCTTTTTCAAAACTGACTTTTAATTTATTTGCTCTACCATTTTTGAAACATTGAGATGTTAATTTTCGTTTCTGTATTAGACAATAAAACCTCGTGAGATCCTTCTGATATGAAATCGGACAGTGAAGGACACTTGAACTAGTTTGCACTAAGAAATCCTGAAGTTCCTGAAATTTCTATGACCTGATGAATCCTACTTGTCGTATTATACAAGCTTGTAATTAAGCGTCTTGTCTTCAGTTGTGTTTTTGCATGGGAATAAACCATCTTGTGATTTATAATGACTGGTTTGCTCATTCAAATGCATCCGTTTTCGAGAGAACTTCAATACGAGAGAGATGCGTGGCGCCGTGGTAAGAAAAACACTTTGACTTATAATATTAGGACGCCTCCAATTCTAACAGTTTTTAAGAAGGGTTGTTTTTCACTAACCATGCTCTTTCTGGCCTCGGCGAAGGCTTTTTTCTCCTCTTCGATGCGTCTTTTCCGCTCGTCCTCCACTCGTCTGTGCTCCTCTTCCAGCCTCTGCTTTTCCAGCTCTTCAAAGCTCAGTCGAAGCTTTCCAGGTCTGACTTCCTCTTTCTCCATGTTGTTGAGAAGACCGTCCTCATCATCATCGGCCTGTCATGAAGAGCACAGCCCGAATGTGGCATCCTTTTTTCTTTAAAAGAAACCCATCGATGGGATGGAATTAAACAATAGACTGGGTGTGAGCTCACCATGCCCTGCTTGGCCTCCTCGAAAGCCTTTTTCTCCTCCTGCAGTCGGCGTCTGGCTTCTTCTTCCGCCTGCTTTCTCTGATGCTCCTGCCGCTCTTTCTCCTGTTCTTCAAAGGTCAGACGCAGTTTTCCAGGGGTCACCATCTCCTTGTCTTTGTGGTTAAATTCCAAGTCGTCCAGCTATTTAGAAAAGCAAACGGTAAGTTTCTTTTGCTCCTCCACATCTCCACATTGTCATTTTGAGAAGATCACCTGCTCCACCATGGACCGCCGCTTGGCTTCACGGAAGGACCGGCGGTTCTCGTCGTATCTCTTCTTCTTCTCCTCCTCCGCGCGCTTGTGCAGCTCTTCTTCTCGGCTTTTCTCCATGTCCTCAAAGTTCACCTTGATCCTGCCTGGCTGTTTCTGAGACTTTGCAGGCACTACTTTGACCAAGATGCTGTCATCACCTTCCTGTAATAAAACGACAAAAGAATGGATGGATAGACTACCGTTAGATCCTATCTTTGTTCTGTCCTTAATTCTCAGACTGTGTGAGGTCTAAAGTTCCTAGACTGATGAACACGGGTTTGAGATAAGGCCTGACACATTCTTCTGGCACCGGCGTCTCCGTGTGTGTAGAGACAGACAGATACGCGTCGCTAACTCAGTTTGACGGCTCGGTCTGCCCGCGGTGTGAGAAACAGTCGCCAGTCGTGTGTCTAACCAAAGTGCCAGTTTCCCTAACCAAACGACTTTAAATATGTTCCACTTCATTGTCATTAATAGGAACTGTAAGTTTAAATAATAGATGACTTCACAGTGAAAAGCAAAGCGTTTGTGGTGAAGCTTGAGTTCTATTTTTAAGCTGACTTTTATTCTGCTTTTGCATGTATATGAAATCTAAAATAATGGTAAATGTATGTCATGGCTTTTGAAAACGTAACCTCAAAATTGTGAAATCATATCACCTTTTATTTGCTTGTTAGGTTTATCATAACAATATATGTTAAAAATACAAAATAATATTGAGTATAAAACATTATTGGAGACATTTTTTTATTTGCAGCATTGTGACTCTGAAATGTGTTGTCTCAGTCAGACAACATGTAACTTTGTTGATCCGTAGAATCTCTGTTAATTATTTGATTTATTTATATACTGTATAAATATCCCATTGTTTCATCTCACATTTTAATAGACGGTAGTTAGTGTATTGTCAGCCATACATAAACAAAAAACTAATTTATTTACATTTTAACATTGTAATTTAACATAACAGACTTTTCTATGTACATTTCTGCATTTACAAAGCATCATATATTTTTTAAAATCACAATAACCTTAACAAGCGTCGAGATTATTCTGCTTTGAATTCCGCATTAAAACCCACCAAACTCTGTATCTCTGTACGAAGCTCCAGTTTTAAAAAGCAACATAAATCTGAAATGTAAAAAAACTTCCATTTAAACTCACATTGTAAAATCAGTGAATCCGCAGCAATTTTAAACACAATTCCGCAATTCCTCTCTTATCTCCAAGCTTGCTTGTACTGTGATTTCGAGCATTTCCCAGGCTTCCGTTTCATGATTTTTCAGCTTAACAAATAGGTCTCTGGATTATAACAAGGGATTTAGTGACTTAGTGAGTGTGGCGGCGATTTTCTAATAGTAGACCTGATAAAGCAGCTGACTGCCAGGTCGCATTAATGCTCCTCTCACCTCCTCGGCCTTCTTGGCCAGCTCCTTCTTCATCTTGGCCTTTTCTATAGCCTCCTGTGCGGCTCTCTTCTTCCTCTCATCCTCAGTTCTCTTCCTCTCCTCCTCCTGCCTCTGCTTCTCCATCTCAGCAAACTTCCCCTTGACACTTCCTGTCAACGGATCATATTTAACCCAATGGCGGGAATTTGTTGCACTTTTAACGAAACGCTTCTCTCACCTGTGATCTTGGGAACGTATGATTTCTCTACTTTCGTCGGCTTTACCTCTTCCTCTTCATCGCTGGATGCTAGAAGTTCCTTTATCTGGAGAGGATCAGACAGTTGTTGTGAGGTTACACGCTTTATCCAGGATCAGAAGCCATGCTAGTAGTAGCAATCCGTGCAGACCTTAATCCTTATAAGACAGGCACATATGACCTAGAGAAGGATGCTGATTGGACGATGAGCTGTGACACGGACAGCGGATCAGCGGAGTGCGCATGCAGCAAACAAAGCACAGTGTGTGTGTGTGTGTGTGTGTGTGTGTGTGTCCTATGACTGATCTCAGACAAACACTGAATGGCCAGCACGCTTTATCCTCCACAAGCTCAAGCTGTGAGTTGGTGTTGTCGGTCAGTGTATCAAGATGCCGTGTACTTTTGTACTGACCATTTGTTTCCTGCGATTGTATTCTCGTTCTTTAACGTACTGCTCCCTGCGCTTCTTCTGCTCGTCCTGACTGCGCTTTTGGTTTCTTTCTTCTCTGGCTTTCTGCATGGCCTCAAACTTGTTCTTCACGTCTTCTTTGCCCACCTTGGGGATATAGCTCCTCTGGACGGGCTTAGAGGTTTTAAAAAGTTTCTTTGTGGAGTAAAACAGAGACAGAGAATGAAATGAGAATGTGGCCGTTGATTGATTTAGTTTTTGTGATAAAAATTTGATCACAGCATATTTATTCCATTCTTAAGCATAGACACGTGCACGGATAAGTAAGAAACCTTCATGCGTTATAAGGAATGTAGCTCCAACTTATAGATTCTGTTGGAGTTTATTTAGCTTGAAATGCATTTAATTAATAGTTTGATTAACATTTACTGTCTTTACTTTATTTCCATACGAGTGAAAATTGCATGTCTTCATGTTCTGTTAAGACTCCAGGTGTGTGAAGGGGCCCCAACTAATGAATGGGCGCTCTGTAGCCTTATCAGTCCAAAAAGGCCTTGGACTCGTATGCTGAACTCACAGGAATGATGTACTGCGCAAACGAAGTAACTCGTGACTTCTTTATCTGTCTTTAATAAATACCAGTGCTTTCTGAGGAAGCCGGCAGAACGACGATGAGAGAGACTCTGAGAACATCTCAGTAAATTAGATTTCAGGTGTTCGGAGTTCTGAGGCATTCTTCAGAAATCAGAGAAAAACTTTGCATCTACCAACTCTGTGTGGAAGTTGTTTTATTTCATTTAAGGAGTTTCGGGTACGGCTAAGATCCATCAATAGTCCGCTCGCGGTAGAAAGGGTTATCACCAGAAGCACCCAACAGATTCATTATATGTATTCAAATCCATCAACAAAAATCAGCATTTAAGTATGATCATTGAAATATTTAAAAATAATATCTGATTTTTTGAATACAGAAATGAAAGACAGACAAACAGACAGACTGATAGACAGACAGACAGACAGATAGATAGATAGATAGGTAGATAGATAGATGGATGGATGGATGGATGGATGGATGGATGGATGGATGGATGGATAGATAGATAGATAATCTACTGTATTTGCCGGTATATATTTGCATAATTAAATACTGTAATAATAAAACAATATTTCATTACTGTATAAATGCATCTTATTATGTGTATATAATTGATATAATTAATAAATTATTTATGAAAAAAAATTTTTGATTTATTTTTTGCAATGTATTTTTGTGTATGCATTGATAACATACTGTATAGACATGACATGATGAGCGCGCGTGTGTGTGTGTGATATGTTGACACACTAAGTGTAACACACTATCCATACCTCCTGCTTCAGCGCCACCTCGGACACATTCGTCCCGTCTGCATCATGTGACGCGTCGGCCGCTTCTTCGCTCTCTGCATTGGTGACGTTTGCTTCTTTCGCTTTCTGAACCCTCTCTCGTTTCCTCGCTCTTCCGGAAGTTTTGCTTTCTTCTTTCTCACACACCTTGGCTGTCTCTGGTTCTACTTCCACCCCGTTCATCTCCACCTGCTCAGTCGTGCAACTCACATCATGCATTTCAGCGGCGCAGCTTGAGGCTTCCTCTTCTTCTTCTTCTTCCTCTTCTTCTTCATCTTCGTGCTTGACGTCAGATATGATGTTTGTGTTTTCTGTCTCATTCATGTCCGGCATGTCTGTGGACACGCTCATGCTCATCACTTCAGTCATGTCGCTTTATCTAACACCAGGCCTGTTGGAAAAAATCTGTGTGAGGAGACGCCGTAGGATTAGCTTGTGAATGTTTCCATTAGCAGTAAATTCCTGTGACTCCATTGACCGCTCAAAGGTCGCAAAAATCTTCCTGGTGAGATATTAATGCTGTTTTTCTCTTTGTAGATGAGATTGAGAGCTAAATCCCTGAAAACCAGTTTGTTTGTGAAGTGAGTTACTCAGTATGGCCACTAGGGGCAGTATTGGAATTATCCACTAGGGGCAGTATCAGAATGTATACTCTGCATTTAACCATCCAGTGACATACTCAATCCCGGAGCAGTGGGCAGTCTTGAGCCGTGGTGTCGGGGGTCATGTGGGGGTCAGTGTCTTGCTCAAGGACACTCAGTTAAAAAAACCCACCGGACCGGGATTCGACCACAAGTATGAGTGACTGTCCAGCAGAAGAACAGATGAGAGTAGAGCAGTCTGGGATATTAACCCCCGTCTCTGTTCAACCATGTGATCTGGGCTATTTTTACCTGGTGGTATGACTGGAGACTTGGAGGGGGTCGGCAGAGGAGACCCCCGGACTAAATGATCCAGAACACGGTACAAGGAAAGTTCTAGATAAGTACTAGAAGTTCCCGAATTCACACGAGAGTTAAAAATTCACATTTTTGGTTTCTGTCTCAATTGTTAAGATGTTTATAAGCCATAAAAATCACATTTTCAAACAAACAAAACCTGTGTAATTTAAATGCAGTACATATAGTCACTTCTCAAAACTCTTCAATCGATACTTTTGTATTGTTGTGCAGTCATTAAAAAACTACAAATTACAACTTTGTATCCCATTTGAAAACATTTTGTATTGTGATATTTTAACTGCTTTTATTGTTTTAAAAAACATTACGATATACAATATAATTTAATAATTGTTTAAAACATTTATTCAAAAACACTATGGTTTTAAATAGCCACCATATCAAAAAATACTCTTGATTCTGATTTTTTTTAAATTAATAAATAAGGAACTTTGGAAAAAAAAAAAAGACATATACGGTATACTGTATGTGCTGTATAAGCATTTGGTCAACTTTGAAGATTTGTTCATCTTAATATACGTTTTAATATAAAAACTAATGTTTTAAAATATTGAAATGTTTGAAAACTGTAATAACTAAATCAAATACAAAGCTCTGTTAATTGAAGATTTAATTTCAGTAATCTCTATTTAAGCTTTGTACTTCTGAGCAGTGGAACTATGAGGTCAGCGGTGAAATAAAGGCCTGACGCTCTCCACACTTTCCTTCAGAAGATCCATGTCGCCACGTTTTCAGCTAAATCTCGAAACCATGACGCCAGAGTCTTACCTTCTTTCTCATATGATTAATCCCTCGTCCACAGCGGTTCCGAACAGGTAAAATCTATATTCCCAAGCCCAGATGAAGTCCTCTTTTCCTGTGCGCCGGAGCCAAATGAGAGCAATCGGGTGTCAGTGGCACTACAGCCGTAAAAATATCCGCAGCTCTCGACATCTCCCGCATTCCTCAGGCCTCGGCTCAGCTGTCGCGGCACATGTCGCCTTATCTGCCACTGTGAGAGTCTCCGCCAGGGAAATTAAAGCACATACGTTCATTATTAGCACCACAATTCTGTGCTTTTGTGGAGAATGTGATCAGAAAATGAACACTTTGTGAAGACTCCAAGAGTGTTTTAGCCAAACCTGCTCATGAAAACCACAAGACATGTCTTTTTTAATCAATATACGGGATTTAAGGAGGTTCGACATTTTTCCCAATTTCATATTTTTCCACAAAATCCTCCGTTCTGGCCTAAACCAGCCAGATCTGACAGCCCAGATACAGAAGGTCCATCCATGATGACAGGATCTCCACTGTGGACTGAGCTCAGATGACTGATGGGATCATTTGAGAGACGCATTGTCATGTCCAAAAATGTATTTTGAGAAGATTTGAGGATTAATTGTGCTGGAAGATGAATTCACTATCGTCATAGACATCAACCACCAACAGTGAGTCTGTCTCCCTTTCTAGCATTCTTGCTCTCTCTCTCTCTCTCTCTCTCTCTCTCTCTCTCTCTCTCTCTTGTTTACCTCTACCTCTTTCTCTTACCTACCTCTTTTCTATTTTGTGGACTATAAGACTCACATAATATCCTAAACAACCAAATCATAAACAAAAATGAAAAAATTGCGTACTGTATTTTTTTGTATTGTACTGTAATAATACTTTTAAACACTTGAGATTGATAACCAATGGTGTTTTAATATTATAATTTTCTAATTTTTACTATTTGTCAGTATTGGTGTTTGTTTTCATTATTACAGTTTTTCTCAGTCGCTTTAGTGCAATTCTCAGATCAGAATTGAAGTTTGCAAATCTGTGTGTGTGTTTCTCAAAACAATTTGTACAAACAGCAAAACACCATGGATTTCTTGCAAAAGCCTGTAACTTGCTCAAAATGTTTAGTTCATCTCTCAAAACCAAGTCTTTATGTCATTGAACATGTCAGTGATATCAGAATATCAAGTCCTTGTGTCATCGTCTACGAACAAGACAGTCAAATTACTTAGTCGTGTTGTCAATATAACTGTGTACTTTAGAGGAAGGTTCTGATGTAAACTTTGTAAAGTTTTGATGACAATCCTTGTGAAATGTAAGTTACATCTTTTTGTTTGATTGCAAGAGGCTGGAAAAGATTTCGCATTTATACTTTTATTGTTTATATTGTAAATTGTTGACAGACCATGTCATACCAACATGGAAAAAACCCACTGCAAACAGTAACACAAAGGGAAAAAAGATAGGACATTGCTGTGGTCTTCCTACACCTCTTGTCGTTCCTGTATGTTACACCACAACTTCTCATCCACATCCCAGTCCAATTCCTTGTCCTTCCATTGTCAGACATAGAACATTGTGTTGTGCTTCAGCCATATACAGTATATACTTATAATGGAGATGTATATAAATATGCTTGTCACATTATGACAACTTGATCAACCATTTTGCAGTTAATGACTTTAACGATGAACTAATGACTAGGAGTTTTTAGGAGTAAGACTATTGCACAGTGAACTATATAATACATTTTGATCAACATGACAAAAACAATTGAAAATGTATCAAAGAGCAGAGAATTGTGCATAATCATTTGCATGATGTACCGAAGCAACTGCAACTTGTTCAAAGAAGTGAGAAACTGCTTATATGATGTGCACAAGTGACATCATGATGTGAAAATTGAACGAATAGTTTTGAGAATTTCAATTCTGATTGGAGAATTGTACTGAAGCGACTGAGAAAAACTGTATTAAATGGTTCAACTGAACAATGTGATGGGAATGTTAAGAGTATGTTACTATGAATACGTTTTTAAAATATTGCTTTCGAAAGATAACTTTCGAAATTGATATTCACATTAATCTGCTGCCTTAAGTGTGAAAAAGGCGATAATTAACAATGTATGCCATAATCCAGTGGGCATTGTAGTCTGAGAAATTGAGATAAAAGTTTCTTTTACTCTGTCTCTCTGACTTTCTCTCTCTTCCTTCTCTCTCTGTGTGTGTGTGTGTGTGTGTGTGTGCGTGTGTGTGTGTGTGTGTGTGTGTGTGTGTGTGTGTGTGTAACATACATATGAATCAGTGGAAACCCCCACCATCCATGAAGGACAACACGGCCATTTGTAATGTGAGCTTGGATCCAGCAAGCATCTCTTCCTTCATAAAGAAAGACACAGTCTCATACTGAGAAAGAGTGAAACATTTGTTCTCCTTTGAGACGACAGAGTGGCATGTTTAAAACATATTCTTTACACTTCACTAGCCTTCAATTGCATGAAGTCTTCTGAAAACGATTGTCTTTCACCTCCAGGAAGCAAAAACTGCAAAGTCAAAAGCTCCAGGACGAGCAAAGGAGACGAGAAGGAAGCGCCTGAAATAGCACGGCACCTGTGGGCAGAGATCACCGCTGTGAGACAGACAGCACAAAGAAAGCACAAAAGAGAAGTCCGCTCTCCTTCTCTGAAGCCAATTTGCTTTTCACTGCTTGTGCTTTCAGGAACGTGGATGGTGGATGGAGCATGGCTTATTATCACGCGCATCATGTACAGTATATCTGCTTTCAGCGAGGCATGACTGGACCGGTTATAAATATCTGGGTCCTGCTGAGCTCTTCCACCAGGGTTTCTCCTTACAGGTGAAGAACAATCTGCCACTTCCTCCACTTGTGAATCACAACACCTTTAGATGCCAAAGGCTTCTTCCCACCTTCAGTTAGGGTTCAGTGGTGCCATCCAAATAACATATCTGCAAATATAACGGATAGATAGATAGATAGACAGACAGACAGACAGACAGACAGACAGACAGAGATAAATGAATGGATGGACGGATGGACGGACAGACAGACAGACGGATGGATGGTTAAATCGATAGATAGACAAAAAGACAGACAACCAGTGATAGATAGATAGATAGATAGATAGACAGACAGACAGACAGACAGACAGACAGACAGACAGACTGACGCAGAGATGGATGGATGGATGGATGGATGGATGGATGGATGGATGATGAATGGATGGAGAATGGATGGATGGATGGATGGATGGATGGATGGCTAGACAGACAGACAGACATAGAAAGATGGATTGATGGATGATAGTTAAACGATAGATAGACAGACAGAGATGGATGGATGGATGAATGGATGGACGGATGGATAGAGAGACAGACAGACATAGAAAGATGGATGAATAGTAATAGATAAGATAGATTAGAAAGATAGATAGATAGATAGATAGATAGATAGATAGATAGATAGATAGATAGATAGATAGATAGATAGATAGATAGATAGATAGATAGATAGATAGATAGATAGATAGATAGATAGATAGATGATAGATAGATAGATAGATAGATAGATAGATAGATAGATAGATAGATGAGATAGACGATAAGCGATAGATGATAGATAGATAGATAGATAGATAGATAGATAGATAGATAGATAGATAGATAGATAGATAGATAGATAGATAGATAGATAGATAGATAGATATAGATAGAGTAGATAGATAGATAGATAGATAGATAGATAGATAGATAGATAGATAGATAGATAGATAGATAGATAGATAGATAGATGAGATCCCTAAACAGGTTGGTGTTATTGCTAATTATTTTCTCTGTTGTGATGTGAATAATGAGTGTGTGTCAGTGGAGCTGTCAGCGAGGCAGCTGTGACTTACAGCAGGACATTTACAGTAAACAGGTGTCACAGGGGCTCCGAGCGATGCTCAGCTCATTTAAATAAAGCTTGTTTAAACAAGAGTTATATTTGGTAATCACACGCTGTTTTTAACTTGCAGCAAACATCTCTCATCAGCATCAGACAGTAAAGAGTTAACAATTGAGTTTTATTGTTGCAGTGTTTTCTTTGATGTGAACGGGCCTTTCTGAGCAGGACTGAAGTGGAACAGCTTATATCTGCTTACAGATAACCCAGATCTCACTATCAGGTACCAGAGCGCAGCTAAATTAAGGCCCGGGGAGAAATGGCCGACTGCCCAGGAGCTCAGAGATGTTGTCCAGGGTCGACCTGAGCAAAATCACACTCCAGTTCCAACCGATACAACTGACTCCTGTTCAAACCATTGCTTGGTATTTACAAGTAGCCCAGTGACCTAGAACAACTGTTTTGCTGCTGAAGCTACATTGTTTGTTTTTTAATTAAAATGGCTTGTTATTAATATGATTAGTGTTGTTGTTGTTGTTGTTGTTGTTTACAATCAGGCTCATTTACATAAACAGACTGTTGAATCTAATCTAATATAATACTGTATATCAATGCATTATATCACGGAATATAAAATTATTTATAAATTTAGATATCTCACAGAAAATAATTTACATGTGCTTAATATTGTTAGATTGTGAGATGAATGAATGAATGAATGTATTATTATTATTAGTAATTATTAATTATATTATTATAAATAATTATTATACCTATTTGTATAATAATATTATATAATTTGTGTATCATTATTATTATTATTATTATTATTATATAATATTAATAATCACAATCAATAATCAAGAAAAGGATCAAAATAAACTTAATATAATAACGAATAAAATAAATTTGAAACGATATTAGGAATGAGAAAATAGCTAAGCTTTTTTAATTGGGCTTGTTTTAATCACACCCAAAATGACATGTCTGTTCACTGATCAAATATTTTAATAGATTTTCATTACTTTTTGGAAAAAGCAATGAATATTATGCAGGATTAAGATCAGCCATTAGGTTTGGTCGTCCACAATATTGCTTTCCATAAAATGTATTAATAATCCATTGCCTTATTGTTATGTGCTTTTCTTCAGTATAGCGCCAATATTTTCTCCACGACGACAGGGGGCGGAATTGTGAATCTTCATACTACAGCGGTGAAACTGCAACCGGAACAACGGAAGAAGAGACATAGGCGTAAGCAAAGACGACACTTTTCTAGCGACTTCGTAAACCGGAGCCGCGGCGAATCCCAGTAAATACGGATCATTTCAGCCGCTCCGCCGCGGTCGCGCTTCACTTGCGAACGGCCTCGCGTGGACGTCAATGGCCGCGAGGCTCCGAAACACGGTACGTCGCTTCCTGTGAAGTGTTATCCGCCTGAGCCGTCATTTTGCGTCGCGTCGAAACTGACAGCGAGTGTTGTTATAACTGGCGCGTGAGTGTGTTACGTTATCTTCACACTCCCTGGTCGATTATTTTCAAATTCTCGCCCAGTTAAAACGACTATTTTAATAATGTACAGTTTGTGTCAGCACGCGGAGGTGGCGCGCGGCACTTTTCCGTATTTCCTCGCGACAAACCACCGGAGAGCTATCGGCTAAGCTAATGCTAACTGGTAGTGAACAGCCAGTGTGTGTGTTACATGTTCTTGTAAAAGTGAGGGTGCTTGTGATTTAACTTAATGTAAGTGAAGGAGTCGTGAAATCTACGCGGTCTTGGGATGTTTGTGAAAAAGAACAATTCGCGAGTCTGTTAAGGAACGGACTGTGTTGATCCGGCCAAGTGTTCGTCAGCATGTAAAAATAGTGTGTAAGTTTCAGCTCTTAAACGGATTTGACGCCGCGGCTCGTGGCGGTTTCACGCTGATCTAGATTCGGGAAGCTCCACGCAACTGGACGGAATTTTCACACAATTCACGCAACTGTCATCAGTGACGTCACTGTACTTTTCTCAGCGTTATTCAGAAAGTTTGTCTTTTGTTTATTAATCCAGGGCTCGTCCTCCTATTCTCTTTGCCTCAAATCTCCCTCTCTCTCTCGCTCTCTCTCTCTTTCTCTCTCTTCTCTCTCTCTCTCTCTCTCTCTCTCTCTCTCTCTCTCTAGCTCTCTCTCTAGCTCTCTTTCTCTCACTCCCTGTCTTTCTCTCTCTTTTATCACTTTCTCTCTCTGTCTTTCTCTCTCTTTTATCACTTTCTCTCTACTGTCTTCCTCTCTTTCACAGTCTCTTTGCATCTGTCCTCTCACTCGCTCACTGTCTCTCTCTCTGTTCCCCCTCCTTCTCCCTCACTGTATCTCTTAATTCTCTTTTCTCTCTGTCTCCCCCATTTCTCTCTGTCTTTCTCTTTGTATCACTTTCCCTCTTACTGTCTTCCTCTCTTTCACAGTCTCTCTCTCACTCTGTATTTTTCACACGCACACACGCAGACAGACACAATTACAATTTTTTGCAATAATTATGGTAGATTAATATAATGCACGTTTTATGTATTGACCAGGGGTGATTTCACATCACAGTAACAGAACTGCTGTAATTATGGGGTGGAACTAGTCAGGCCTGTTACGCGCTACGAGAGCAGTTTCACACGTGAAGAGTCGCGTGTCTCTGGTTTCGGTTTGTTGTTTTTCTTTGGTCTTCACCTGCACCGTCGGAGATTTTTTCGGAGTGTGTGATCTCGTTGGCTGTTTGTTGTCGTTTGTTGCTGTACCATTACACGCACATGCTTTCAGGTGTTGTTTATGCGGTACACAGCCGCTTTGTGCAGATGTCTAGCGTTGTGTTGCCTGTGTTGTCAGGGGATGAGAGGAAAGCTGGTGCTGCGCTCCTGGCTGCGGACACAGTGACTCTCTCCGGCCTGAGGATGGCGCAGGCGGGGCAGCAGCTGGACTATCACGTGCTGCAGGACCTCAAGCAGCGCTTCCCCGAGATCCCCGAGAAAGTCGTGTCTCAGTGCCTTCTTCAGGTGAGACGCGCAGCTTGATATTATATCAACACATTCCCCACTTTGAAGGGAATTTCACGAGCCACAACGTAAATGAAAGTTAAATGCATTTAAAAAAATGTTACGTCATTTTCATTCCATCCTTTTGCGTGTTTGTAAAGTTCATTAGTGGCTGTTCAGCAAGTCTGGGAGACATTTTATTTTAAAAGGATCTGAAGATTTTCACATATTGAAATTTGTTGTATTTTTAGCGTACAGTCATCACTCCTTCAAAATGGATTCAAATAGCTAAAAAATATGTAAATATAGCAATATGTCGCACTGTCACATGTGCTTGCTCACTGGTCTTTGTCTTGTCTTAGTGGTAATCATAGCCATTTACGCAACACCAACAACCAGATGTATCAAACGAATAAAAAGCAACAATTCTCTTACGTATTCACACGTGCACTTTGAGACCGTTAAAACTGTGACCTAACCTTACAAATGCTCAGAACTTGAACTCAATAAAAAAGAGGATATCTTTATATTGTCTTCATGATATTTCTTATCTTATTGTGAGATATTTACTGTTACTTTGATCTAAAGCTAACTTGATTTGCACTTTTCACGGTTCTATCACACGACCGTACCGATCCAGTCGGTTGTTTTGCCGTGTCATTCCTCTTCTTTCCATTTCCTCCGCAGAACAACAACAACCTGGACATCTGCTGCCACCTACTGGCTCAAGAGAGTAACCGATACCTGTATGAGGAGTACCACAGCTCGGACGAGGTGCACTTGAACCGCAATCACATGCTGCGGAATAATGTGGGCTACCCGGGTCCTGATGGAGGTCAGGGCAGCCGAGCGTTAGTCCACAGCTCCAGCGACGGGCACATCGAGCATCCTCGCAGCGGCTTCCCTGAGCCCCTCTCAGCCCCCGCCACCATGGCACCGTCGCCCGTATTCACCCCCTTCTACATGAATGATCAAAGACGATCCAACATCCCCACCCCTCCGCCCAACATACAGGGCATGTCACCCACATACCACCCTGTGCCCCGCTACATGACCCCCATCACCGTCACCCTCTCCTCCAGCATCCCCTCGGCCCACCAGGCCCTGCAGATCCCCCCGGGCGCTTACGCCAACAACGCAAACACGGCCTACATGCGCCCCTCGCCCTCGCAGAGCCCCCAGCCCGCGCCCTTTCCCGCCTCTGCCACGCCCCTCTACCCACAGTCCTACGCCACCCCGCCATACGTGTCCCCCTACAGCTCGCCCCAGCACCAGGCCCAGCCCCCGCCACAGGTCTTTCTACCCATAAGCCCCCCCAACATCTCTGGACTGTCCTATCAGCAGCCACCCGTCTCCCACCGGCCTTTCATGTCCTCCAAATGCCCTTTAAAGAGCCAGATCGAGATCGCCCTGGACACTCAGCGCAGCAGCTCGCCCGTGCACGCTCCTCAGCTTTACATGGCCACCAGCCCCTCCCCCAGCTCCCCATCACTGGCCATCGGTATGAGCTCCGCCCCGCCTCCCGGAGCCTCCATCCACCAGGCCATGTATGGTCCCCAAGGCGTGGCCAGACCCAGGCCCGCCTCCTCTCCGCAGCCCGCAAGCTCCGCCTTCATCCAGATCAAGGTGTCTCCTGGACAAGCCCCGCGCTCCACGAACTCTCCCCCGGTGGAGACCGAGTCCCTCCTCAACATTGTGGACCAGGGGGAGCGACACGCGGCGCCTCCGCCCATCCTCCCCATCTCCGTGCTCCCCGGGAAAACCAGCAGCCACGTTCACCGCATGCCTCGCCGCTCCAGCTCCGGCTCGGATGACTATGCATACACTCAAGGTATCAGCGGGTTCTTCTGTTGGGTTGTGTACTGGGCCTGCCAGTCTCATCTGAGCCTGAGTCTCATCAGCACCGTGTTTAAACTGAGGAGTTGCTGTCACCAAAGTTATGTTCTTTCACAATCACCGGAGACCTGTTTTTATTTTCTGGTGTTTACAATTTTATTTCTTTAATTTTAATTGCTACTGGAGAAAGCTTTTCGAAAATGTTATTTGATTTAGTAAGCAATAATTAACATTTATTTGTCACATTTCTCTTTTCTACGTCAAATGAAAATGTAGCATCATTATCTACATCCTTCAAACTTATTGTTTTTATTCATGGTCTCATTGACAGCAAATGGAAACCTGCATTATTTGACATAATTATTGGTAATTCTCTCATCTACGTCAAATGAAAATGCACATTGTCATAATTTTTATTATTTAGCACAGTTTATTGTTCTCTTATCTACATCAAATGAAAATTCACTTTATTTAGCGTTGTTATCTACCTTATTTCACATTATTATTTTTATTCATGGTCTCATTGACAGCAAATGGAAATATTACAGCATTGCCAAATCTCTTTTGAAAGAACAATCGCAGTTAGTATCAGGGTCATTTTTACCTGAACAGTTGGTCCAACTTGATTATTACGCTAGATTATCTTGTGTTATCTTTTGTGTTTTTTAGTTTTTATCAAATACCAAGTCAAAAACAAGAATTTCTTATTTATGAGGGACTTATTTTCCTAAAATAGAAATTAATTTAACACTTCAATGTTTCAAAATGGCAGAACAAAATATACAAAAAGAACAAAGTCTGTCTCAGTTAAACGCAAATGTGAAACCAATAATTCACATGATTTAGCTGATAAATAGCATCTAGTACCTTCAGCGATGGCGACATCACCCCGTCCGTCCAAGAAAATAACTGCGATAGAAAAAGATGCCGACTTGTCGCGCACAATCCCACCAGTTACAGATAATGTACAGATACTCAATCACAAATGTGCTCAAGTAGAAAGTAAAAGTTGCTTGTACTGTTCTACTTTTGACACGCCAAGCACAAGTGTAAACTAGCCAAAATACTTAAGTAACAATTCATTTACTCAAGTACTTTACACCACTTAGATCCAGACACACTGCGTAACTACTGATTGACAGCCACATTGGCCAATCATTGTGCATGTATACGTGACGCTGCATAATACTCAATGTATTGAAAGTCTGTTCCATCCATTGCTTCGTCCGTGTGATCCATGTAGTGTTTTCCTGTTCTTCCGAGCGCTCCCGTTAGATGTGTTCTCCTCCGCAGCGCTTCTCCTGCACCAGCGTGCGCGGATGGAGCGCCTGATGAAGGAGCTGATGCTGGAGCAGCACAAACTGGAGCAGCTGAAGGCGGAAGTGAACGAAATGGAGTACGACGCCCTGCAGAGACGCTTCAGACGGGTGAACAGCTCCGGCCTGATCCCGCGGGTACACACACACACACACACACACACACACACGTTCCTGACCAATCCTTCACCCTAGCTGTGCGAATGTAAAGAGGCTGAAGTGACTCACTCGTTGCTCAGTTTCGTCTTCTACGTGCTTTAATAACCACAAACGCTTTTTTTAAAAGTGTAATATTGGTATTAGACTGACGCATCATCTGCAAGCGTAATCGCATCCTCCTGTGAAAAGTGTAGCTGCGTCGCAATAATTCACGCAGCGTCTGTGTGTTTCCAGCCTGAGGAAATGACCCGGATCCGCTCACAGAACCGACAGCTTCAGATTAACATCGATTGCACCCTGAAGGAGACAGACCTCATGCAGTCCAGAGGTAAAGCCACCATCCTCAGACTGTACCAGTATTAACCTCTTGAGTCCTGATGGCCTCGTCTGTGTACTGACCGTCACTGCTGGGTTAACCCCTGACGTGAACCGGTCCACCATGTTGTTGTGGTCTTAACGGTGTCCGATCGTCGAAACGCTTTTCACAGTTTTAGCGAAAGTGTCGGAGAATAGGACGGAAGTTCTGTCTTTGCAAAAGTTTTTAAATGTTTTTTATACGGTAAATTATGAGAGTGACGTTTAGGTAAGACGTGTCCCTTTTGTTAGGACATGACAGATTGATGAAAATGTGTAAATATTTAGTAATCACTTATGTAATATCTCCAACACTAAATCATGTTAAAAAAGTTGACGTTTCATTTTTACACTTTTTGCGCTCCTTAAAGCTCAGCTAGCAAAACTAACTTTAAAAAGAGTGTAATATTCAGAGCTCGGGTCTTTACAGGCTATTAACAGGAAAGTGAGATTCATTTTACATGATGTATTAAGAAAGATTTGAGATCAAATACTGTTCTGAGAAGCGCAACATAATTACCTAGAAATATTTCTAGTAGATAAATATTATTTTGTGAGTTCCTGTTCTTTATTCTGTCTTATTATTTGTATTATTATTTGTATATGCATCATTCAACATCCTAAATGTCCGACCTCGTGTCATTACGGTTTGTTTCGTGGTTGTTTATCACTGTCGCCATTGGTTTCAAAATAGACTTGTCTTGCTTTCCTTCTTTCTACTAGTGTCAACTTTTATCTTTCATGAGCGTATTCCACATACAGCTGTAGAAAAACTTCTCTTTCACTCGCGTGACCAGCTTGCACACGTAATTTTTTCTGAAAGGTGCTAGTTTATTTTTCGGGTCTGTCTCGCTGCTGCCATTCGTGTTCAATATTGTTGATTAAGGAAAAATGTCCTTTATGTTAAGACTACACAAAAACAACAGAACATCTCACGCCGTTTAATGACCGAATTAACATGTTTTGGTTTAATCATATTATGATGCATTTCCTTCTGTCTTTTCTAGGCAAGTTTGACGTGAGAAAAATGAACAACTTTTACGACAATATCCAGCCTGGTCCTGTTGTGCCACCACGAGGTGGGAAACCTGTCATGGCTCTGCTTCTACTGCAGCATAATGATGGTTCACACCCGCTTTCAATGCTGTTGTTTCCTGTCCTTGCTCTAGCTGTGTGTGTGTTGTGTGTGTGTGTGTGTGTGTGTGTGTGTCAGCCATGCTCTAAAAATAAGCCATTTTTTCTCTGTGCATATCTTCTCAAATTCATCCTGACCTCCAGCTACACCGGCAAAGCAGAGTCTTCGATCGCTGTGTGTGATAATGTGTCTGTGATGTTTGATTCTGACGCTTAAAGCCTGGTGAATTAATTCTCTAATTCATCCTCAAATTAATTAGAGTGATATATAAGATATACCTTTTCATTGTCTTCTAATAAGATACTGTAAAAATATTTTTATTGTCTGGAGTATATTTATATAATTTAAAATGTTTTATTTAATTATAATTCACAAAAATAACCGATTTAAAACAAGAACATTTAAATAAAGATAATACAGACAATAGGAAATGTTGATTTTTAAATGTTTTTTTCTCTTCCCAATAAAATACAAATCAAACTGAAATTGCAGACATTTTGAAACTTTTAGGGTGTGTTTATAATGGCAAAAAATGTATTAGACCAAGTTACACCTTTTAATTAATGTTGCATGAATGTGGTTTTATCAAATGTATAACACCTAAATATGTAATCATTTTAATTCAGTTAATTACAATGTTTGAATGTATAGTATTTTATATACACATACGTAGTTCTCAATTACACCATCTGACGCTACTTGTACACATTTTCAGTGATTAAATATTTTAGCTATTAAAAATATTTAATTATGAAAAAAACCCAGCTTTTTTATTTAAAAAAAAAATAGTTAATTTTTTTTTATATAATAAACTTTCTTGAAATTATTCTAATCAGACGTTTGTGCTTTGAATGGCAGAATGTCCCGTAACGTTTCTCTCTCCCGTGTTCAGTCAAGCCTCCCGTCGTGCAGCGAGACGAGGATTTCGAGGGCGACGAGTGGAACTGTGAGAGCTGCACTTTCCTCAACCACCCGGCGCTGCACCGCTGCGAACAGTGCGAGATGCCGCGCAACACCTGACACTGACCACTGAACTCCACCTCCCATCATGCAACTCTCAAGTGCCGCCCCCTTCCTCCCCCAGCACCTTCAATACCTGAGCCAGACCCGTGTGCAGTTAAACATCATTCACAAAGCCGGTTTCCTCTCGAGGAGCTTCTTGCACTTTTTATTTTCTACTGATAGATGCTTTAAGAGGTTGTGAAAGTGGCTAATGGATTTGGCTGACGGACCAGGACCAGGACGTTCTGGTTCTCTAGAAGTTGTGATGGTTTACCAAGCTACCATTCCAAGCAGAACAAGACTGCTGTGTTTACAGAACAATAGCTCGAGGAGCAGCCGAGCCGGACGACTTCACGTAGACTTTACACTGTATGCGCTCATCGTGGAACGAGGAACACTACAAGAACCGCTCACCAGACCGGTACTTCTGCGCGTATTATGCCTCGCTGTATTTCCTGTGTTCAATAAAGGATCCGGTTCCATGTGCCACGCCGAGACGGTGGAGCCACAAACACGGAGCCACGTTGGTTTCACCTGTTTATTGAGTTAGTATATAAATTAGTACATCACGACAGCGCTGGAAAGAAGAAAAGTCCTCGCGATCGCTCCACAGTGATGCATGCGCTCGCAACTAGCGTTATGGCGGTTTGTCTTTTGGGCAAAAAATAAAATCAGTCCAAAACTAGTCTAAATGCAAGATCTACGGCGCGAAGCATCGAGGTATCCGTGACGACGGATGCTATTTACACCTGTGCTAAGTAAAAGAACGTCCGACTGTCTGGGTGAAAGAACCCCAGCGATTAAGATTCTGATAGAGCAGAGAAGCAACTGTGATGCGTGTCCGACTGTACCGTCTTTCTTTTATCTGAATGTGCGTAACAGCCTGTTTGTGTTTGGTGCATTGTGGGTATTGTAGTGCCGCTAGTAGTAGTCTTCATAGTTCTTGGGATTCAGGCAGTAGAGAATGGCTCCTCCGAAGGAGAAGATGGTGGCTCCCCAGGCCAGGCCGTAGCCCCAGTTAAACTCGTGGTATATTCTCAAGCTGATGGTCTCGATGAACTTGATGGGATACAGCACCAGGCAGCAGGCCTGCAGAACCACTGTGAGAAACACAAGGGCGGATCATCAAAGACACCAAAGTAGGTTAAGAACATTACAAGAACCTAATCCTCAATGGCTTCTCATCCCTGATAAGTTCCTCAACAATATGAAGCACTTCAAAGCGATGGAGGCAATCCGCTTAAAGGCGGTGAGAAAGTGTCGCACGGCTTTTTCTTGTTTTAAACTTTTAAACTGTAATGATGCACTTCCTGATTGGCGTCCATTAGCTGCGGCCGACGTCCAAAAACACATTCCAAAAATATGAAGCTTCTACGGAGCGTATTACATATATCTGTAAAATCTGCTGATGAAAGAGTCTTCTAGAATGGACCATCAGCTAGAACGCAGAGGTTCACTGACTACGATGTTTGGCTTATAGTGGACAAACCGTTTGATCGCAAAGATTTTTTTTTTTTAGTTTTCTTCAGGTATAACGTTTTTGCCAGTTTAGCCGCATAATTTAATAATAGATATAAAATGTTATTTATAAGTTATCATAATACGTGTAATGTGTATAATGCCTTAAAATGTCAAGTGTGAACAGCTCTGGTCATAACAGACTCAGCTACAATGTCTGTTTTACGGATCCAATAAGATCGGTTAGAACCAGATTGAACTGTACCGTATTTTTGGGAATATAAGGTGCACATAAAATCCTAAAAATGTTTCAAAATTGACCGTGTGCACTATAATCTAATCTGTGAAAAAATCATCCCTCATACGGGAAAAAAAAAAACAAGTACCGGTAATTACACTTTTTTTTTTATTATGTCCATGGCGTGAAAATTCAAAACCATGAGTGTCGCAAGGCGCCTATACGGAACATGTTTTGTTTTATTTATTATTATTATTATAAATTGTATCATTGTAGTGTGAAGTGTGTTTGTGCCCGTCACCTGCAGCAAACAGCATGATGGCAACCGGTCGGTAGAAACGTCTCCGGGAGCGGATGCAGACGGACACCAGAGCCACAAGGAAGGAGACGATGATGAGGAAGGCTCCACCCAACAACAAGACCAGCGTGGCGATCTGCCAGTCTGCGTACACACACACACACACACACACACACACACACATCAGCCAGTGTCCTTCAACAGTCCCATTACAGAAATCCCAGTCCGCCTAAAACATTCAGGTGGAGGAAAACGTTTGTATTTTTTATGAACTTTTTTTTTTTTGTAAGAACTTTAAACAACAATCATTTGGGATGCGGAAGTGCGCACACACAGACTGATCCGTAAAGCGCTGATATTTTGGTTTGTGTAGATGAAGGATGGGGCTCGGGGGGGCAGCAGAAGGCTCATCCACAGCTTAATGGGCTCAATGATGCAGCACATAATGTATTCCTCCTCCCTCACTACTCACTCTCTTTCTCGCCCCTTCGCTCCCTCTTGTGTTTTGCCTTTCATTCAGGCACTTTCAGCCACTCAGCGAGAGCGAGGCCTAGAATAGCGCGGAATCCTCCACGGAATGCTGAGGGGGGGCGAGACCCCAAGAGCGGACCGCTCGGGAGGAAAGGTGGAATCTCACCAGACTGTTCTGGAAGCTCACGGGGCGAAAGCCAGACTCATTCCACAACTATTCCAAAACTGTGGGGTTTTTGTGGAGAACAAAGGACAACAAGTTTCCCGTGTTTGTTTGGTCGGTGTGACTTACAACTGAAAATCCCATTGCGGTGATTCACTGTATTATTCAGGGGAGAGGAAACATTCTATGGTGAGGTCATGAATTAAATAACAGAAAAAAAATGTTACGTAAGAACACTCGGAATTGACTGGAAAGGGGAAAAAGTGTGTATTGACACACACACACACACACACACACACGTGGAAAAACACATTTAATGCATTTTACTGCCAATGGATTTTGCCGCTTGTTTTTTTTCACATGCAAGCAAAGTCGTTATTTTTTTTCCCAAAAACGTGGCAAAAATGGTTAAAAACAATTAAAAGTCATTAAACGTGAGAAAGGTCTTTTCTCTGAATGGACTAGAAAAGATAAAAAAGTGTGTATGGACACACACGTCGAAAAATGCATTTTTGGTGCTCGTTTTTTTATGTGGGAGAAAACGTGGGAAAAAATAAGTTAAAAACAAAAGACGCCTTTAAACAAGAAGAAGGTCTTTCCACAACAGCCGCAGTTAGAAAACACAACGAAGCCGAATCCCACCACAGGCAAAATGGAACCGTTCCCATCAGCTCAGAGGGACAAAACCCCCCGAAGTCTCGTCTTCTTCTGGAAAACACTTAAACCAACATTTAATCAAGTTCAAAAATAAATCAATTAAGCACCGACTGGCTTGGTGGGAAGGATTGAGAGGATTGAGAGCTCTTCGTCTCAAAACAAAAGCCCTTTACCAAATAGGGTCGACGATTGGGAATAACAGTGGGAATATCTTCGTGACCGCGGGACTTGAGCGGGATTACGGCTGTTTGCTTCCCACAGCTCACTCGTGAAACCTCTGGATCGCTCCCAAAGGTTCATCAACCGTTGCAGAATCAGGCAAACAACCTGCGGGTCAGCATCCCGTCTTATCCGGAAAACGCTGCCGGAGCACAGATGGAAATGAGGATAGCAGATCAAAATCAAAACCTTCATCACTTTCATCTGTTAGCGATGTCCCTCGGCCACATCTTCCAATCTCATCCCATAACGAGAAGAAAAGCCTGCGAGGAGTGACGAGTCCCATCCAGGAGACGCTAAACCAACACTGGCCGGCATCATCCCAGAGGGAATGTGCGGGGACCAGCCGAGCAGAAGATCACCACAAAAACATCGCACACTTTCGCCACATTCCTGTCCGTCCCCGGCCCCCGGATTCTGCTGGGTGTGTGTGACCGCAGCACGATTGACTTCCAATCTCCCTTCTGCTAATTAGAAGAACGCAGATAAACTCTGAGCTGAGGAATGATGGGAGACGGCGGCCATAATGAGGCTTCAGTAATGCAGGATGGAGAGGAGCACAAGAGGAATGATGGATGGCTGATAATGCGCTGCGGAGGGAAGCCATTCACCCACACGGGCACTTCTGAACTTTATATGGAGTCAAGCTGAGCCGCGATCTGAAAGAGACACAATCCAGAACCAAACAAGCCACCGACAGATCCACGGCTCGGTTACGTAATCCATTCTAACCAAAAATAATGTGGAAAATGTCTGATGTGGAGTTTATTTGGGGCAACATGACATTTGTAAAATGTGCCGCTGGTTCCCTTGGGAACTAATCTGTGGCATTCAGGCTCTTCTCTCAATCTTAACCTCGCTCCTCGGCCGGTGAAGAGACTTAACAAAGGCTCATTTTGTGGACGACAAAAGCCGAGTGAAACCCCAGATGGACCTCCGTTCCCTTTCACATTCCCACATCATCCGAAAGCCAGGGAATATATCAAACACCGCAATCTGTTTAATGTCAAGGGCTTTTTAAACAAACAGATGCGTTAAAACACGTTCTTGGCTAATTTGCGATTATCTGTGCTGTTTAATAATGAAAAAAATGTTTTCTTGAGCATTCCATTTATAGAGAATCACATAGAATTAACAGCCAAACTTGTTTCTTGTGTCTTCATTTTTAGATATATATCATATGTGTTTAATGGAAATGACCAACTAGCAAAGTTAATTTAAAAGACCTCTATAGGAATACGAGTAACGGAACTTTTGCGGCAGTTAGTTGCCGTTATTTATTCCGAAAAAGTTCTTTCAACTCAAACGACGCTCTCTAAACCGAAAGCGTTATGTTGTGACGCTGTTGGCGATTTTTTTCCGCCGTTTTGAGAAAGAGCTGGTTAAGCACAAGCTACACAACAATTGCGGTAATGATGCACAACGGGCCGCTTTTGTTACCTCATAAATCAAACACGCACCTCTGTGCTCGTGCGCCGAAGAGCCCGGCTACAGTCCAAATACACACACTTTCCCCCCAGAATTAAATATGTTCGACTGTGGATGAAAATGGATGGATGTAAAGTTTTCTGGCTCTCACCGGTGCTCAGCGTGCTGCTGCACCGCCAGGTCGAGGAGGCGGCCGGCTTCCTGCACGACTCCCACAGGGATAACTGGTACTGGTCATCGGCGGTGACCCAAGCCGGACTCAGCACGGCTCCGATGTCCAGGCACAGCGCGAGGAAAATACACACCAGACCCACCAACTTCAGGGGCGTCAACGCCGACACGCGCACTTCCTCCGCTCCGCTCACGGACGAGGCCATGTCGGCTGGATGCGCCTGGGATGAGGGATGCTGCGATCGCGTCACGGACGAGCCAGACACAACAAGTCCGTCAACAACTCGGGGTCCGAATGAGTAGCCTACGCGTTGTGGAGCGTGGAGCAGCTGCGCGTGAGGGACGCTGAAACAGCTGCCCTCGCGCTTCTAGTCTGAACGCGACTGCACTGCACATTACTGAGCTGTCCGCCCGCTCTGCGGCACCTGCTGGGTCCTAGTGCCGGGCGCAGGTTCACCTCCGCCCGCCTGTCTGTCCGCCCGTGCACGGGACGTTTGCGGAGTCAGATTCTATCGAAAACTAAACGCAATGGGCAAAACCCGCAAGATGTCAACGATTCCGGGTGATTTGTGCATTTGTAGCATTTTGACGTGACAAGCTTCTGTTGATCTTCGGAGTCCAAATTGTGGTCCTTTGTTGTTCTGCGCATGTGCAGACACTTGCCTTTTAGAAAACTGTTTGACCGGTTTCAAGCGATATTAATCAATATTAAACGACATTCCTTAGGGTAACAATGCACATTTTGTTATTTCTACATTTTGTATTTATGATAGATGATAGTATTACGATGTAATACGTTTACGGTAGTAAATAACCTACCATTATACACACACAAAGTTTAACTTAGTTTATATATTATATTTTCCTCTGAAATCGATATGTTATTTGTTGTGTTTACGTTTAGTTCACATCAATGACGTTTCCTTCTTAATATGAAATAAAAAGTAATTCAAACCCGTGTATTTGTTTACTAAACAAAGCAACATTTTCAGAGATAGAAGATCTCAACATATTTAGCGTTTATTCCGAATTATGATGTGAAACCAGGGGTCATCAAAGTTTCTCATTGATGAGCTTTTATTCTTTTCATATCAGTTTTACTATTAACTGTCAAGACAATTACTTCTTTTGAAAGACGTACATAACGGGTGGATTCCTTATTTAACTACAACTAAGTAAAATACAATCATGTTCAATAGCTGGACTGTTTTGTTTTTATTGTTTTGTTTTGTCCAAAAATGCAATAAATTATTGTAATTACAGAAATTAAGCAAACCAACCAACAGAATAAAAGTCAATTGCTGATGAATAGTCAATTTCATAACAGACCCATTTTATAATAATAATAATAATAATAATATTTGTGTTCTAAAGGCCAGAGAATGTAGGCTGGTGTAATTTTAGCCTTCACAACCAGGGAGGCTAAAATTACACTACACACCGAAACCAACGTCAGCAGCTTTTTCTGTCCGTTACTCTCCAGTCAGTTCTGCCCGCGCACTGCGCATGCGCCAAATCAGGACATCGGGGTGAGCGGGGCAGCACGTTTGGGCGGAACGGGTAAACAGTGTTTTACGTATTCTCTTAACATACCTCAAAATCACAAATTATTCTAACAGAGTAACCGAAAAGCGTGTGTGTGCGCGCGTCGACGGTTACGCGATTCGGTGCCGTTTTTACACAGAACCGTGCGCGCGAGCTTATTTTGAAAAACGTACGGATATAACGGAAAAAAACTAGTTCGTTTAACGTGTGTATGGTGTGATTTATTGAGATTATTGCCTAATTCTGCTCATATGTTGTCGTGTTCTGTCAAATCGTCTTCGTTTCTATACGATTCTGGACGTGTGGTCGTTTCCTGGACATGCTAGTGGCTAATAGTCCTTGAACCTCGCGCGATGATGGACGGCTTTGACATATTTTGATGTGACGTAACTTAGTCATTGTTATTTTGTACAATTCGAAAGGGCCGTTTTGTTTGTATAAGCGAAACAAACCCACTGCAGCTGTGTTGGTGAAATGTGTGTTCTGTCAACAACCCCAAGGTCCAGTTTCCCTCTTTAAAGAGCTGCAGGAATCATGGGGTCCGGTGAGTAGATTTTAATCTGATTATAGATTACAAACTCTCATTATTAACGCTTCATCCATTATTGCTTGTTCTTTGTGGGTGTTGCTATGGGTGTGTTTGTGTGAGTGTTGTGCTACACGTCGTCCCCCTGTTGATCATTTCCCAGTGGATTAGTGGCATCTTTAAAAAAAAAAAAAACTTTGACTAATTAGGCATGTGTTTTATTCACGGAACAGTACGAGTCATTCACTGGCTTTATGTGCGTGCAATGCTCATTGTTGTTTCTCCACCAGTGTTCCTGCCAGCAGATGCGGCGCACTCATTGCTGCGGAGGCTCCCCAGAGCTAATTTCTTCCTGGAGGAAATGAAACAAGGCAACATCCAGCGGGAATGCAGGGAGGAAATCTGCAATTACGAAGAGGCCAGGGAGGCGTTTGAGAACGACGAGAAAACGGTAAGCCGGACCGGGCTGGTGTGGCTTTGTCTTCCTCTCAGACATTCATACCTTTGGAATTTCCTCTGAGGAGAAAATGAGCATCGACAGGAAATGCACCCTGAATTACAGTGCGTGGGACGGTCGGTTTATGGCCGTGTACCGTATCTTTCAGACAACGAGGCTGGTGTAAAATCCTTTCTTCCAAATGTGTTCAAAATTCTTCAAAATCGGTGCTGTAACACATGTATTTGTGTGTATCGTTTCCTTCATCCAGTGTGATTTATAATCTAGTCAATCTTTTCATCCTGCATATAATCCAGTTGGTTTTCTAGCTCAGTGCGCTTTATAATCAAACAAGTTTTATCATTTAGTCAACTTTATCATTTAGTGTGCTTCATAATCAAATCTGCTTTTTAATCCAGTGTGCAAAAATCCAACACATTTTATATTAATTTCCGCTTTGTCATTCAGTGCACTTTATCCATAATCCAGTTTATTTTATCATCCAGTGTGCTTTTGTAATTCAGTGCGCTTTATAGTCCAACAAGTTTTACAATCTAGTATATTTTATTTAAACCAGTGCACCTTATAATTCAGAAAATCTTATCTTTTAGTCAATTTTATCATCCAGTGTGCTTCATAATCCAATCTGCTTTTTAATCCAATGCACTGTAATCCAACACGTTTTATATACTATTCCGCTTTATCATTCAGTGCACTGTATAATCAAACAATATATCATTCAATTTATTTTATCATTCAGTGTGCCTTTTTATATCCAGTCTGCTTTTATAATTGAGTGCACTTTATAATCAAACAAGCTTTATAATCTAGTTTATTTATTCATCCAGTGCGCTTTATAATCCAACAAGTTTCATCATTTAGTCAACTTTATCATCCAGTGTGCTTTAAAATACAATCTGCTTTTTAATCGAGTGCACTTTATAATCAAACAAGATATATAATTCAATTTATTTTATCATCCAGTGTGCCTTTTTAATCCAGTCTGCTTTTATAATTGAGTGCACTTTATAATCAAACAAGCTTGATAATCTAGTTTATTTATTCATCCAGTGCGCTTTATAATCCAACAAGTTTCATCATTTAGTCAACATCACCCAGTGTGTTTTATAATTAGCTTTTTAATCCAGTGCACTTTATAATCAAACAAGCTTTATAATCCAGTCTGCTTTATCATTCAGTGCACTTCATAATCAAACAATCTTTATAATCCAGTGTATTTTATCATCAAGTGCGCTTTATAATCCAGTCACTTTTATAATTGAGTGCGCTTTACAGTCCAACTACCTTTATAATCCAGTCGACTTTATCATCCAATCCACCGAATAAATCAATGCACTTTATAATCCACAATACTGTACAACTTCTTCATAATCTGGTAATTTTTACGTGTTTTAGTAGTTGTTTTCCCGTTAGCATAAGCGGCTCATTAGCTGGATTAACGGCGTTAACTCTTGCATCTCCAGAGACGCTTCTGGGAGGAATATCAGCGTGAGAGCAGCCCCAGACCCGGGGGGCTAGAGTCCATCGCCGGGGGGGTTCACTCCCTCTACCTGGTCCTCCCACTGCTCCTGGTGCTGCTGCTGATCGCTGCGGTGTCCATCACGGTGTGGAGGTGCCACTCGCGTAAACGCTCCCAGCGGAGCCCCGCCCTCGCCCGGCCGCAGCGGGACACCACCCTGTCTGTGGTCTCCATGGACCAGTGGAGTCGAGACTACCTCCCCGACACCAGTCCCAGCGCTCACAGTAGCCCCGCCTACCCCGGCACTGAACACACCCCTGCCCGGGGGGGCCGCAGTGACGCCCCACCCTCCTACGAGGAAGCGGTGGGCCAATCAGACGTGCACATTGAAGCCGAGCCTCCACCTCAGTACGATGACATCATCAGCAACTACACCAGCACCGTCATCATCTCCCAGGGAAAGTGATGCTCCGTTCACAGATCCGCTCGTTTTCTAGGAGGTTTTCAGGTCGACGATGCGCTTCGGGCATTTATTTTTTTGTACTATAATTATTTTTTTACTAATTCTGTGACGGC
Organism: Paedocypris micromegethes; assembly: GCA_028031935.1. Taxonomy (NCBI): domain Eukaryota; kingdom Metazoa; phylum Chordata; class Actinopteri; order Cypriniformes; genus Paedocypris; species Paedocypris micromegethes. The sequence continues at coordinate 24,889,803 of CM051498.1, read as the reverse complement.
GCATTCTTACAATTTCAACACTGTAGGAACATGTACAGACGTCGTAGGAACCGGTTTGTCCCAGGACTGTTAATTCAAACTTGATCCGGATGGAAAGACTCTTACTGTAATATGAACACGTCAATACTGTATAGATGCGTAGGTTCACGCCGTCACACCATCAGAGGGAATCATCAGGTTTCGTTCTACGTTGCAAATGTTTACTGACATCACATCGATGTTACCGATTCTGCGTTTAATCTCAGAGATTATTGTGTTGGAGTCACTATAGAAGCCTATGCACTCTCTCCAGCTTGTTTTCCAAGCGTAGGCGCTAGTGCTAGTTAGCGTTGAATGGCTAGTCATATAACAGGCCACAACTTTTAAAATCGGTTTTAAAAAAAGGTTGTGGAAAAAAAACCATTAGCGAATTCACTTTGGGCTTCCTTTCTTTTAACATTATTTTGTTGATTAACAGTGATTTACACGGCAGGTTTGTTGTAGCTTAGCATCACAAATTATTTTTGAGCAGCTTAATTATTTAATTATTAATTAGCAGCTTCTTTCCAGTCAAGCGTCAATATTTGCCAAAGCCAGTGGGACGTTTGTGATTGGATTGCTGGCATTTTTTAGATTTCCTGTAGGATTAATGAGCTGAAAGGGAGTGAAAATCCACAATTTAGATTTTTTAAATATGTTTTTTCAGGTCATTTTGCAGTGTTAACTTGGTCAAATCTGAAAGCTCTTGGGTCAAAGCCATGAAGAACTGTGACTGCAACCTTTGACTTTAACGTAGCCAGACGTTCTGGGTTTTCTTGGAAGCTCACGAGCGCGTTCACTTGACGTTCTGCTAGAACCTTGTTTTACATGTAGATTGTGTACAGTAATGTACAGTAGACACTCGTTTATTGCAGCTTTTGCGATCCAGATTTAAGGAAATTTGTGGAATCCAATCCCAAAATGCCTTGTTTTAAGCATTTAAGCCATAAATTGCTTTCCTCGCTCTGTAAAAGTGCTGTGAAAGAAGACGGAGTGAAGCTGACGGGAAATAATTCTGTTATTTCTAGAACGCACTTCCGAGATAAATTCACAATGCTGTCGCTGTGCATGTTGGAAGCCATCAACGCACAAAATTGCAAAATTTACCGAACGTTGACAAACGTTTGCCATCTGTTAGGAACTTGTGTAAATCTGAGCCACGTGTAAATCAAATTCTGCCGTTTTGAAGGTTTTCGCTTCTGACCGCAGCGATTGTACATAGAACAGGAAACACGATCTCTGTTGAGGATCAAATTATAGGGACGAGCTTTTAAACTCAAGGAGTAAACGCTCAGTATTACATGTCAGGAAAGCGTGTGTGAGAAAAACAACTGAACAATAGGAAATTGAGTGAATGCACTTTTTTTGGGCACATGTTGCTCTTAATGAATATATATATTATTAATGTGTAAAGAAATTAAAGGAAATTTTACTAAAAAAATTCAGATTTATCCTCCGTTTCTATGCAGCAGCATGTTCGTCCAGCGATTGAAACGGCTTTAGCTGGAGAATGTCACGCGCCTGATGCGGTTTGTGTTATAACACACGTCCTGCTGTGTAACGCGCTGTCTGTTGCGTAGCCTTTACCCGCAGGGCGATAACAATTGTATATAGATTGCGTTTTAAGAAAAAAATATTTTTTTTTTTGTAATGATTGAGCTTGACCATTCTTTGTAATAAAATGTTTTTAAAGAAACTTTTAAAGATTTTTCATTATTTTTTTCTGCAAAAACTTATTTTTTCCCCACATGTGGAGTTAATACATAGTTATTTCATACACGTTGATTTTTTTACAACCTAACCATAATAACCCCCATTATGGATTCCAACTGTAACTATTGTTACAATGTTGATTTTAAGGTGTTTAAATCAAAATAATGCAACAATTTACAATTTAAAAAAGAATATTTTAAACAATTTATATACACTTTTTTTCAAATATAATTTTAACTTAAAAAAATCAGCTTTGCTAACAACGTGTAGTTATATATTGTATATTTTGTATGTGTGTATTATATACTTGATATATCACACATATACATGGATATGCAGTATATATTACCGTAAATGATTAATGGCATTTATAATACATTAATGTATGTGTTATGTTTGTTGTGTTGATTCCTGAGATTTACACTATTGTCATAAAGCAGATTTACACGCACCGCTGGCCTTGTCATAAAGCAACATAATAATACATTTTACAATGCTTATCAGATCACGTATAAAGGTCACTTTATTAAAATATACAATTTCCTGACGGTGATTTCCATCCTGGGAAGGGTCAGTAGTGCAGAAGGTCGGACGGCTCGGGAGAAGCACTTCTCACACCTAACGTGGCTGGAGTGAAGAGCGGGACAAGAACCTCAGGACGCAGAGAGAAACGCTTCCTCTTCCCGCGGATCACAGCCACTCTCTGGGGTTCTTCAGCACTTCCAACATGGCAGATTCTCTGGAACCTTCTTCAGGCTCGTGCATGTACTCCCACCTGCCAGGAGCAGTGAGCGCGCGCACACACACACACACACACACACAGCATCCGCTCGTCAGCCAACGGCTCCAGAGTTACACACCAGCAGAGATAAACTGTGTTTTGATTGTTGTGTTAAAGTTTGAGTGTGTGAATGTATGCGTGTTTTGTGTGTGACTTTTTGTGTGTTTTGAGTGTGTGACTGTGTGTTAGGAGATTGACAATCTCAGTGACTTTGTGTGTTTTGAATGTGTGAGTTTGTTTTGAGTTTTTGACTGTGTTGTGTGCTATTGTATTTGTATGTTGGGAGTGTGTTTGTATTTGGTGTTTGACTGTGATGTGTGTGTGAGTGTTACAGTGTGGATGTGTGTGTGTGTGTGTGTGTGTGTGTTTTGAGTTTACATTTTTTTTTTAAATATGTGCATGTAAAAGTTTTTTTAGTGTGTGACCGAGTGTGTCAAAGTTGACGTGTGTGTGTGTGTGTGTGTGTGTGTGTGTGTGTGTGTGTGAACAAGCTTGTTTTTGAGTGTCTGATTTAGTGGGTGTATGTTTCTTTTAAATTTTGATTGTGTGAGCGGATCAATGTTTTCTGTCTCACTGTGTGTGTGTGTGTGTGTTCAATCTGATCTTAATCCGAGTCAGATTGACTCTTCATCTTAAGTTTACTGATGAAGATCTGGATGTGAATGCTGTTTTAAAGGCGTCACCTGGCTGTGAGAGGCAGAGACATCAAGATGCTCTCGATGCGAGATCCAGGAGTGGCCAGGCCGAACTTCACCCCTCGGTCATACACCAGATTAAACTCCACGTATCTACGGAGCAGCGGAGGAAGTGTGAAGGTTCCTGCAGGAGCGACACACACACACACACCTGAGACCTCCAGCCACACCTTCCTCTCCGGACCTGCTGCCAGGCCTTCTCCGCAGGGCTAAAGGTGTCCTCCAGATGTTTGTAGACGATGGGCAGATAACAGGGCACCACCGTCTGGGCGCAGCTCTTCACGAAGCTGAAGGCTTCCTCCTGATTGGGCGAATCCAAATCATCAAAGAAGATCCCGCCGATGCCTCTGGTTTCCCCCCGGTGACGGATGTAGAAGTAGTTGTCGCACCTTGATGAAGAAACGAGAAAACGTTAAGGTGAAACTAAGATCTAAGACACTTTTATAATGCTTTATTATTTGTATCTATACTATTCCATTTTTTTTTTCAATTCAGCTTATAAAGCACCTTAAAAGCAACAAATGTTGGCCAAAGTGATGTACAATAAAACCATCAAACGTATATAGATATAAAAACACATAGAAAAAAAAGATAAAACAATAAACCATAGTATAGACATTTATATTCTTTATACTATATAGAAAATTAAGATAATTCAGACTGTTTGCACGTACAGTTATATGCAAATATACATTTAAAATTATATGTATTTACAATTAAATGTAAATGGTTCACTTAATTTACATACGCTGTATAATATAATACAATTATATTGAATTATTATTATATAATAATTAATACTATATTATCGTTGTATGCTGTATATACATGTACATTAGAGTGTGTGTGCGTGTGTAGTATTAAGTATACATTATTGAAACCATTTGGCAAATTTAAAGCAGATTGCAGCATGATAAAAGTAAGAAGCAAACCTTTGGAGAAAAATATATGCATTTATAAACTATGATTTTAATCAACTTGGTTACTAAGTTTAAATATAATTAAATATTATATACTGTATATTCAAGCGGATTTGAAGCAAAATGTACCATAGTATGAATTATTTCAACTGTTGTAAACGACTAAAAATGCTATAATACTTGGTTAAAATAAATATATTTATACATTTTTGTTAATGTCTGTATAAAAATAAAATAAACACCACAATAAACAATAAAACCACAAATAAAAATAAAAATAAGTTAGCGTGGCCTTCAGGTCGACAGGCTGAATCTACTCCAGACCATCAGTATCTACTCAAACAATAGAAACGGCCTTATCTTCCTCAAACAGTCGAAGTCCACCCAGAAGACGGACCACCGGTACCAGACACGCCCGCACGAGGGGCCACGCCCATTCCAGCGACATCAGGTTGTGTGACATAAAATTCATACCACTTTTTGAAGTCTGGATAATATTTAGGATGATGCTTGTCACAGGCGTCTTTTAACGTCTTGTGGAAATGTGCAGCATCTTCTGAATCGATGTAGACTGGAGTGAGATCGGTTCCTCCACCGAACCACCACTGTTTGGAGCCTGTGGAGGAAGAAGAAGATGAGAGATAAAGAGTCGGCTTGTGCAAAGAGATAAAAACATCTCACCATCTGCTTCCTCAATCTCAAAGTATCTGTAGTTGAAGTGGACTGTGGGAATGTGAGGGTTTTTTGGGTGGATGACTGAGCTCACACCCATGGCACAGAATGGCAGCTTTCCTGGAAGAGAGAGAGATAATGGGAAAAGGTGAATATTTTGGTTGCTGCTAACTCCCGTGTTCCTCTGTTTGAGCTGAACATTTCCTATATTTCTATGCATGATATTGTGTGGTAAGACCAAAGCTGACAAGTAGAAACAAGGAAACACCAAAAATAGAAGGCTGGATGAAGATGAAAGTCTCAAGACGTATTAAAAGTTGAATGAATGCTTCTAAAAAGAACGATAAAGGTGATGTCAAGTCAATGGGGAAAAAAACGAGAATAAAAAATTGAATGTGAAAAGTAAGTTGAGAGAATGAAACTATTGAGATGAGAAGATGAATCTAGTACAGACGTTGAAGAAGTGGATCAAGAGTTCGACAGTGAATGGTGGATTAAGCAAGGCAGTTTATATAAATCATAAAATGTCTGACCAAGGTCATATCTGGAAGAGGAACTGGATTTGAAAGTGGATCTAGTTTAGGGGGATTCCCCACCATCTTTTCCTTTCAGAACTTTTCCACGGCTTCTCATCTGCTTGGCAGCTTCTTCTGTGAGATGTCCAAACACCACAGACACGTTGACACCTGCTTTCTCGAAAACCTTCCCGTCCTGCATCACACAGCTGATGCCGCCGCCACCTTCATCACACACAGCAAAAACAAACAGATTAAACGATCATTCTCGTTCTACTTTTACAAACAACAGCCAAGCAATTACATCTGTAAACCCTCCAGACATGTAGGTTTGGCCCTGAGAACATTTGAGAAAAGTTGCTTCACTATAATCCTCAAACATTGTGCTTTTTACAAACAACTGTGCGACAGGACAGGAAAAGTCCAAACCTTCTTTTCTGCTCCATCTATCCACCTGAAACGAGCCTCCGTCCACCTCCTCCAGAGCTCTGCAGAAAGCAGCCTGGGTCTCCATGATCATCATCTCCATCCGTGTGGTCATCGCGTCTCTCCTCAGTTCCAGGACCTTGATGTCAGTGACTGGTGGAGACATGAACGACTTGCATCTCTCCACGATGTCTCCCTCCTCTTCTTCTCGAACTGTGGAGATCTTTGTTGCCATCTCTGCCCGCTGATAGTGACTGACCCCGGCCAGCAGAACACCAGTGACAGCCGCCGCTCCGGCCACCACAAACACCCCGTTACCCACCCAGACCTTGCGCGGAGAGGCGAGGGACATCTGTCTCGATCCGGCCCTCGTGAATGAGCATCTCCCCGCCGGAAGACACACACCCTGACGCCGGGCTACCAATGTATGAAAACCTACGGTGCCATGCGCGGCGCGAGAAGCTTTGCACAATGCTGTCACTGATCTGGCGGAGTTGTTCAACATACTGAAAACTACTGAAGGCATGTTGTCGCCTAACAAGAGACGCTTGCACGTGACTGTTAAACGATCATGTGGTGAGAAGTAACTAAATGCTGTCTGGCACGTAGCTTGTCTTGCCGTTCGCCCGCGGAGGCGTGTCGATGAACGTGGAAGCGAGATATGATGAATCATGGGAAATGTAGTTTTATTGCGCGCTTCGGCGATATGTTTGAACGAGTGCCCGACTACATTTCCCAAAAGCATAGCAATCGTCTTTAAAAACGTGTTACGTCTCAAGTTTAGCTTCGGAAATGAGCTGTCGTTAGTTATCGTAAAACACGTTTTTAAGATACAGCACACTAAAAAGAGTAGTAGTAGTAGTAGTAGTAGTAGTGATTTTTATACAAACGTTACTTTTATCTTATCTTTATGTTTTGCTTTTTCGAGTATTTAGTAATAGTTTTTGTATTTGCATTAATATGTCGGAGCAACTGTGTATATTTGTCTTGTGTACAGTATATTGTCCACCAACTGTATCACAGATAAAATCAGGCTAGAACCCTCGTCTGCGCATGCGTCAGAAACCACGACAGCCCATGTTGTGCGTCTCCATAGCAACATCTTACAAACGCCACTTTGAAGCGGAGGCAAGTCGAGGATTAGAGCGCCTGGCTCTCAGACGTGCGGGTTGGAGTGGAGATCTACTCTAATCGCAAATGTCGGCCAACGACTGATTTCTGATTCATTTATTATCTGCTCGGCTCAGGACACGATCACACTTATGCATTAAAGGTAAGATGTTTTTAAGTCTACGGAAATTAATCCCGGAAAGTTCTAAAAGCAAAACGTAAACAAGTTACCTAGATACGTGGATTATTACCTTGCTGTGCAAAACAAACCCAAAATGATCCGAATGTGTTAGTTTACAGACAGTTATGATAATGTGTGTAAACATACACACAATATTATAGCAGTAATATATATATATATACAGTATACAAACACACATTGTTTTAACTGTTTAATATGTACATACGTACATACTCATACTACACACACACACACACACACACACACACACACACACACACACACACACACACCTTTATATGTACATTAGATATATGCTCTGAAGTCATTGTATAAATAAATTAAGCTTTGTTCATTATGCACATACAATTATGTAGATTTGATGATTGCTGTAAAATAAAATGATATATGCATTCTGAAAACTCAATAAATGTACACTACGTTATTTATTTATTTATTTATTACACAATAAATTATATTAAAGGTCTATAACAGTATGTTTTGTTTAGCTTGTTATGCTTGTTTGTTTCATTTAACACACACACACACACACACACACACACACACACACACACACACACACACACACACAGAGAGAGAAGGAAAAGCTTTGGAATGATTATCTGTGATGTTTTCCAGTGGCAGGAGCAGAATGAGTGTGTCTATCATCACCAGCACTCAGGAGGAATATGAGGATGACTTTGAGAAGGATCTGGACTGGCTCATCAGCGAGGAAAGCAAGAGTGAGGAACAGGTAAACAACATAAACGAAAGCAAGTAAATATCTCCGCGACACTCCTCAAATAGTGTGCGGTATTCCATTACAGCGATGCAGTATCTGTGTGTGAAATCCACCCCGCTGATACAGATCCATACACACTTTCACCCGGACAACTATGTCTCGTGGCAATGCATTATTCAGCACATACGCTCTATGGATCTAATTCACTCGTCCAGCACGTGATCTTACAAAACTGCTTTCTCTCTTGATATATAGTTGGAGTTGCAGGCTGGAATGATTCACTTTATTAACACATTTTATCATCTGTAGGACGCTAATGAAGATATTGAAGCTCAGATAGACAAAGAGCTGGAGGACGATGATGTGGATGAACACAAGGATGAGGAGGAAGATGAAAGGTGGCCCACACCGCTGGAGCCGGTGGAAAGTGCGGCTCCGTCCGACCAGGACAAAGACTCTGAAGCTGACGAAGACCTCGATGAAGAGAAGAAATACATTCTAGAGAAGATCCAGGAGGCCAATAAGCAGCTGGAGGACCAGGAGCCTCCAGACCAGAGCCGACGCAGACGCCTCCAGTTCAAAGACAATCTGGTGGACCTGGTGGTGCCCGCACCGGAATTTATCTCCGGAGAGAAAAACAGCACCCTCTACAGGAGTGGAGAAGAAGAGGCAGAGATGTCTGGACAACTGCAACGACTGAAGATCTCATCCCGAGATGAGAGTGAAGCAGGAGAACCTGAAGAAGAAAGCGAGACCGCAAAGGAAGGACGGGTTTTAGTTGAGAAGGACGGGAAGTTTGATTTTGTTAGCCTGAAGGAGGTAGAAAGTCAAGGTTTCCTTCCACCTTTGCCCGACAATCAGCGATCGTCCCCGAGACAAATGGAATCCGGGAAGTGTGTGTCCTCTCTCAGACAGAGCTCTGCCTCGTCTCTGCCATCAGGCACCGAGTCCTTGTACGTTCCAAAGCCTCCATCTAATCAGAGAACCAGGCCCAGCTCCGCAAGGCCTTCACAAAGAGGAACGTGGGCCAATGGCGTTAAACGCAGAGTCCAGTCGGCCAACGGAGTAGCCAATGGAATGGCGACTTTCACTCTGTCGCCGCAGCAGAAGGAATTATTGGTTAAAATTCAGCAGAAGAAAGAGAGGCAAGCGAAAGAGGTGTGTGCTTTTTTTATTTGTAACAAATTCGCACAGTGTGAAAAAGCTATTACTTTAAGATTCTGATTGCAACTATTGGATTAATAAACAGAGATGATGAAATTAAAATACTAGAAATGTAGTTTGAATGATTTGAATATTGATTCTATTGAATTGAATTGATTCTATTGGATATAATGGACCAATGACGGTCAGAAGGGTCAACGAGGTCAGCCACAAAAAAAAACAACAAAACATTTTTACAAGGGAAATGCGTAAATATGGAAGTTGTACATTTTGTTGATCAGTGCGTGGAATTTATATTTTAATTTGAAATTTCATTTTATTCAGCAGTCACAACAACAAATATTTGCCAGCTCCTTGAAGTCCGTTGTAAATATGTACTGTGTATATATATGAAATTCTTCTTAATGTTCAGGATGAGCAGAAGAAAAAGGAAGAAGAAGAGCAAAAGCGCCAAGATAACGAGCTTGCCTTTCAGTCGTGGCTTGTGAGGAAGCGAGATCAACTTCAAGAGGAGCGGAGGGTCCAGAAAGCGCAGGAGATGGAGAGGATGAGCGGAAAGGTACAGACACCAGATGGCGCTGTTTCACCAAACTCTGAAAGTTTTTTATTACACCTATACGTATACAGCACTGGTCTTAGTAAATCCAATCAATATCTAATATGTAATATAAATTCTTGTCCATATTATTGTAATGTATTTTTTTTCAATATATAATATGCATATTCTTAGATAGCTGTTTACATTAGCCTTGTATATTGTGTTCAGTTTTTATCTCTTCAATGCTCTTTTTGATAATGAAAACTGTATGAGGAACTGGCACGTTATAGAGGCAAATAAAACTTGATTTGATTTGAGTAGAGGGAATGCGGTGACCCAGAACTGGCCTTTAAAAAGTGGCTCCAGAAAAAGCATCAACAGCAAGTGAAAGACAAACAGGTGGAGGATATGAGGAGACTGGAAAGGGAGAGTGGTTTCTCTCTACACAGTCGTGAAGACAGCGAGAAGGCCTTCAGAAGGTAAACTCGTGAGAAACACCCAGCAGAGAGATCATAAAAGTCTAGTTTAAAGGCCTGGCTGGTTTCTTTCAGGTGGTTGAGACGAAAGCGCTTGGAGAAAAGAGCAGAGCAGCAGGCAGCTCGAGAACGTTCTCGCAGGTTGTTCCTCGAAGAGCGAAGAGCCAGACGGATGCATGACCTCCAGTGCACAATCTACGACATTAAAACCTACAGCTTCAGTGACCCTTATGGATACCGGTACTGACGGAAACCAAAGAACTCATCTATGAACAATTATGCTGTTTTTTTTATTCAAACTGACAAAGCTCTTTATGATTCATGGGATGAGTGAAGAGGTGATCAAGAGCTTTTCTTCATTTGTCTTCCCTTTATTATTTGGCTCTTCAGAGATGAAAGAGGGTGAAGGATGAAGGCAGATGTCCTTGTTTTATCAGCGTCAGGCACTTAAGAAAATTGCCACGGCACCAAAATGTTTTAATGTAGTGTTGCAGAAATGATGAATCATCAAACTCGGTTGCTGATGCTGAGAAGCACAAAATCAGGATCAACCCTCAGGAACACACGATAGGCACTTTAATATAGGTTCAGGTGTTTTTAAGCAACGTTTATGTTGTTTTTAATAGAAAATAAAAATGTTATTAATTTTTAATTTAAAAAATGAGTTGGTTTGTCAAATTGGGAGTAACGTAGAAGAAATAGACAGAATTTTTGTAGTAAACATTTTATACTAAGCTACTGGTAGCTGTTTTAACACATCAGCGTGTTTGTTAAAAATATTATTTTAATAAATTCAGAATGTTTCCTTCTGAATATTCAATGATAACATGTTTTTAAAATGAATTGTAAACATTCAATGAGGTAATGTTATAAAATAATAATACTTTGTTACAACATGTATTACTTTGATGTGTTGCTACTTGAGTATTTCACAAAAAGATTCATTCAAAAGTGCAGTTTATATGTAAATAAACATTGAAAATGTTGCGTATAAACCCAGAGAATGAGAGCACTCCTTTGTCTAAGGACTTTATGTTCTCATATGTAGCTGGCTATAAGAATAAAAGTTAATCTTGAAAATGTTTATTATTTGTCTGATATATTTATACTTTAACACAGGTTATATTTTTTGGATTATAGCTCGAGATCCTTGAAAATGCTTGAATTGTAATTTGAATATCTTTTTCACCCAAGAGGTGATGGGAAGTTTGATTCTTTTAACTGGCTCAGATCTTTAACGCTTGAACAATACAGTGAACACATAATCTCGAGTCATTCGTGTATTTTGTTAACTTGTTTTATATCTGTACATGAACTAACATTGACAATTGACTGAACTTACAGTGACACTTTTCCAATAGTTGTTACAAAGCACAACTGTTTTTGTTTGTTTCAGCAAAATATCTTTTTAAATGTGATTGAAATGATATATTTTGTCTTTGATTGCAATTACGAATGCCTTTGAATATATATTTTACCAAAACTGTATGGTGCTGGAAAAGCTTGAAGATGGATTGTGAGAGTACTTCAAAAGTGCTTGAATTTGACTTTTCACAAACGCTAGGACCCTGTTCTTGTAATTTTCTGAAAAACAGTTTTTATTAATGCGTTATCAGAATTTCAATCTCATAGTCCATATTAATTATGTCCCTTTGTGGAATCATGTGATATATTATCCCTAGAACGCTTGTAACACGATGTATCTTTCTACAAAAACTGGCATCCAATGATAAAAAACGACGTTTCCCAGAATTCCCAGTACGCGCATGCTCAGTGCATCTGGACTCAAACGAGTCGGTGTCGGTGAGGGATGCAAATGAAATGCTCCATAGCAACATCAGTATCAGCACAGCAGCGCCGGAGCGCACGACCTGGGATAAATATCCAGAGAACACCTGCACCAGGTCCTGCATGCCGCCAGTATGGACGAACAGCGAGTAAGAACCAACGTCTAATATAATACAAACCATCCCCGTTTCTGCACTAAAGCAGCGCGCTTCGGTCATTGCAAAAGCAACATGCCGTTAGCTTCTAGCATTCTTCCCAAACCGCCCCAACTAATGTAGTCTTATTAAAAACCCTCCGGGAGTTGTAGTCTTTACGTTTTCGAGATTTCCTCATCCATTGTTTGCATATACATTGCTAAGCGGGTGGTATCGTCAAACTATATTGACAGCCAATCGGAATGGCGAGAAACCGCCCTAGTGGTCTTGGCTACTTCCGTGGTCAGTGTTTAATATCGCGTCGAAAATTATGTTTTTGTGATGAAACCGCTCCGGCTTAATAAATGTTGGGAGTCAGCCAAGACGATGACGTTTTGCCGGCCTGTATTGTTGGAAGCTTCGGGCTTTAGGGAGGCGCCCCGGACATAAAGCCCCTTCTGTGTTGCCTCTCCTCCTCATCATCAACGTCATCATCATCATCATCAATGACATAATTCAGCGCACGAGACGTGATGGTGAAACGTCACGTAGCTGGTCCGACCGGTGTGAGTTTGTGTAAATCCGCGCGCGCGCCCTTCATCCGTATAATCTTCATCACAAGTGTCCTCGGGCGAGACTTTAAATAGTCGGGGAAACAATGACGCGGCGTAAAGTGCTAAATAAAGCTGTAAAGGTGAACCCGGAAGCATTTCTGAAATTGGTTACCTCTAATCAACGTGGTCTTCTCACGCGCCAGCCGTGTCGATCACGTGATCAGCCTTCACTCAGTTCGTTGTTCTTAATTAAATAAATGTTACAAAACGAGATTTAGTTCTTGTTTGTCGTACTTGGTAATGAAATGTGCCTCTCGTTCTTGAACGGTTGAGATCTGTTGTCTGGTGACCAAACCTGCTGTGACCTTCACGTTACAGGAGTCACTGAGGAAGATCATCACGACTTTGGCCCTGAAGAATGAGGAAATTCAGAGCTTTATCTGCTCGCTCAAGCAGAGTCTAGCCAACCTAGAGGTAATACAGTCGACTCTGCTTAATCGGGACATTTTGTCCCAATTAAGCGGCTGTCCCAATAAAGAGGTGCCGGACACGCCACTCCACCACAGCGATTACACCTCTTCAATTGTTAGCTGAAATAAGAAGAGAAGTAACATTAAAATAATGTTAAACACTTTTTTTTCCTCAACACAAACAAAAAAGCACAGAATTACTCTATCTTAAGAAGTTGCAACTTTAGCGTACAACTTTAGCGTACATTTTAGCGTACAACTTTAGCGTACTTCACTCTAAAACATTGAATAATTTACATTTAATTATAGTATCATTAATTTTATTCTATCATTAGACAAGATTATATCGTTGGTCCTGGTTTTTGTCTGTATTGAACTTTGCTCGCACAGCAAAATATCATTAAACATTTTCCTTTCTTCATAGGCAAACATGTACTGTCCAGCTTATTTACAGTATTCAGAACAACATCGAAGATCATTGCTGATAAATGCTTCATGCTTAGTGACAGTGTTTGAGTAAAAGAGAGACTGTTGGGAGTGTGTTCTCCTCTCTAAACAGCGCAGACACTCGCTCCACGGAATTGTGCAATTTCCTTCATTTTCACGTTTCATTTCGTTAAAGGATGGCATTTTTATGGAAAAATTTATTATATTCTCCCTCATATTTGCCTCAAAAAAAGCGACTCAAATTTGCGTTATGAGATACAATTTGCTTTGGGACTTTAGGATGTGGCCCAATTAAGCGGAGTGGACTGTATATGGTTCTTCAGGAATCTGATTAGCTTGTTGTTGTGTCTGAGAAGGTTCTTCACTCTGCTTTGGTCTGATCTGTAACAGGCAAATTCCACCAGAGTTCAGGGAGACCTGGAGTCCGAGTTCACATCCCTCCATGCCGTCCTGGAAGAAGTGAAAGAAAGCATGCTTACACGGATCAAGCAGGAAAGAGCTAGCCGGACCTACGAACTACAGGTGTGAATTCACTTCCTTTTCTATGCACACAATGGTTCCAGTTGAACTGAAGGTTGCCAATTCAATTCCCAATTTAAACTGCATTTTAATAAAGAAAAAACATTAAAACTACAGTACCATAACTGGCATGCAAGTGCTAAAAACAACATTTCCCAGCATTCAATACACAGACAAACACAGTGTGTGACGTCATGTTTGTCATAGACTTGTGATTCTAAAAGTAAAATATTCAAATTACCTATTAAATAACATCTTTCCAAAAAATTGAATAATATTCAAATTACTGAACCAGGACACAATCATACATTTGCATGAGACCGGATTTTTCCAGTGTCATACGCTCGTTACATAACCGTGCAAATCATACATAGTTGACATGGATTGTATTAATAGTATTGCAGATTAGCGTGTCATGTGACGCTCAGATTATTCTCGTGCCGCGTTCAGAGTCAACTGAGCGCCTGCTCCAAAGCCCTGGAGAGCTCCGAGGAGCTGCTGGAGTCGGCCAATCAGACGCTGTGCTCGTCTGACAACGATGACTTCACCAAGGTACCGCCCACTTTCAGTCTTCACAGACACGCCTCCAAGAGCTTAAGGGATTTCACACTAATATGTATTATTATTATTACCATCACGCACTAGGGGTTTTGGTAGATTTGTGAAATATTTGCACAAATGTCAAAATCTTTGAGTTGTAACAGTTTGTAAGATGAAATGTTGCTTTTTTTTTCTTAACAAAGTGGCGTATTGTGCTTTTCCCGCTAACACGTGCTGGCATGACTGATGTGTTCTTTCATTGTTGCGACTCAATGAGACTCAGTTCTCTCGCTTCCTATCTCTGTCTGTCTCTTCCTCTTTTTCTTCTGCTGCAGGCGGCCAAAGACATAAAGGATAGGTACTGTACATCTGTCCATACCTAGAGTTCACTACGCAGTGTAGACCTTCCATTTCCACTTAAAGAGATAGAACATTCCAGTTTTGTTTTCCATTAGTACTTGTAATTTTAAACTCATGTTTTTTATTTTTATTTATCCTTTTAGCTCTAATTCACATTATTTAGTGTGTGTGCATGTGAGTTTGTTGCCCTGTTTTTGTGTGTGTGTGTGTGTGTGTGTGTGTGTGTGTGTGTGTGTTTGCTAGTGTAATCTGACGTTGTGTGTGTGTGTTTGTGCAGCGTGACGATGGCTCCAGCGTTCCGTCTGTCACTGAAAGCCAAAGCCAGTGACGGTATGAACCACATGATGGTGGACTTCACCCAGGAGAGGAACATTCTGCAGGCCATGTCGTTTCTTCCAGGTTGGTGGAACTCCATGGAGGAAGTGTCACCAAACACTGGAATTCTGTCTGATTTGCATGTTTTTTTCAGTGTTATGTAAGCTGACCTTATGATGTGATGTCAGCGCTAAAGATAAATCTATGGAAACAGATTGGTGCCAAAAAAAATCAAACCTAAATTTCTAAAAAGCTCTTGATTTTTCGACGATTTTTTTTTTGCCTGCAATCTTCACATTTTCATTATGAATGTTTTTTTTTTGTTTGTTTGTTTGTTTGTTTAGAATTTTCTCTTGCGTTTCAAATGTTTTATTTTTGAGTTTTGACCCTTACTCTGATTGGCTGGTGAGATTGTGATTGGCAGCCGTTGACTGGGAGTTTTATCACTTAATCACTCTCCGAATCAGAGAATCTTCATTGTCCGAGTTTTTATCAGTTTGTAGTTGTGAGTTTCTAGACCTAAACCTTCACATCACTGCACCAGAAAGACAACAACTGCTATCATGTGGCACTCGTTTTTTAGTTTGCACGTTTGCTTATAAAACACAAAGAAGTGTAATAAAAGTGATCATTAATATGATAATTAATAAGGCGCCTTTCGAGACCTTCTCTTCACAGACACAATTTCATAATATTTTGTTGTGTAGAGACAAACACGTCTACATCTCTGAAGCAAAATTGTGCAAAAATGACACTTTAATTACAGTTTTAGTAATATTTAAAAGATGTCACCATGTGCGTTCTCTGAACTCGTCACACACTTCCTGGTCAACTGCTGCCAATTGCATTCTCACCAGCCAATCAGATTAAGGTCCGTCCCACGTGAAACTTGTCCCAAAAGTCCAAACCCAAAATTGTGAATCCTTTACAGTATGTTTGTTTGTCTTTGTTATCTTTGTTTTGCCGCTAATCTGATTCCAATTCAAAAGAAGCTCCTTTGATAAGCATCTCCTCGTCCACATCTACACACGTTAGGAGGCTGAGGAACTTTCTAGGCTTTGTTGGGTTTCCAGTGACGCTCTCCAGTGTCAGATGTCTGTCTCTCGCTCTGTCTTTAGTGCCGGCCACACCAGATATCCACGCGTCTGAATGCCTGGTGTTTGATAACACGGTCACGGTGGTGTGGACCCTGCCCGAACCCGACACCAAAATCGACCACTACATCCTGGAATATCGGCGAACCAATTACGAAAGCACTCCTCGTGTTCGAGAAGACTATCCCTGGATGGTGACGGAAGGGATCAAAGAAAGCGAGTTCACACTCACTAGTGAGTTCCTGCACGAGCGCGGCCGACGCCCACTCGCACTAAACCTCACCTGGTCTGCTTTCCAGATCTTCGCTTCGACACGCGCTTCATGACCTTCCGAGTGAAGGCCTGTAATAAGGCGGTGGCGGGTGAATTCTCCGAGTCGGTTACTCTGGAGACACACGGTGAGTTTCGCCGACACGCAGAAAGCAACGAGGCGTGACGCTTCTCTGCTCACCGAGGGTTTAAACGTCTCAGCGCTAACGCTTTTGTTCACTAAACGGACAGTTAGGACTCGGACAGACATCAAGGTTTGAAGATCGATCGCACAGGAAGTAATAAAGCTCACTATCCGTGGAATCCGATTCAATAATTAAAGCTAATATACGTAGAAAATATTTACAGAAACAAACATTCGCCCTATAATATGGAAATTACATAAAGAGAGACAGAAATATCAGTATGTGATTAATTAATGAATTAATTCCACTTAAGCTCCATATAATGTTTGGTTGAGTTAAGTGGAATGAAACCACATGAGTGGCCTTATAAATAATATACTTGTAAAATAAATGTATTTATTTTTTATACTAATTAAATATTTCACAATTAACGCTCGTTTTTTAGAAAGCCTCACCTTGTTGTATGACACGGAAAACAAAAAAAAATTCCTGCATTACAAACACGCTTTCAAGAAACATTCCTTACAGTTTTAACTCAGAGTCTGTAAATGCCAAGAATATTGACGGGATTCATTGGCAAAACGTATAAAAAAGGCAGTTGTGGTCCAGCGGTGGGAGTTGGATCTGCCACCCTGTTGTTGCAGGTTTGAATCCCGGCTTAGCGCTGCCCACTGCTCCGGGTTTGTGTGTAACTACACTGGATGGTTACAGAGCACAAATTTGATACGGCCCCTAGTGGCCAGAGTGAGAAACTCTCACTTTGAATAATAATTGTCTTTACACGATATTAACCCAATAGATTTTCTTTTTTTTTTTCAGCTTTTGTTTTCAAGCTGGACGCGGGCTCTGCGCATCAGAACCTAAAGGTGGAGGATTTGAGTGTGGAGTGGGACAGCAGCGGTGGGAAAGTCCAGGACATCCGGAAAGAGAAGAACAGAACCAACTCGCCCATGCACTCTCCCGCCAGGTCGGGTGTAATCTACTATGGCCAGGGTCTTTCCTATGTAATGTGATACAGTGGTACCTCCATTTACAAATCCTAAATAAAGAAAATCCAGAGTAACAAAAAGGATCGGCATGAAAATGTCGTCTCGAATTCTGAAATATTTTCGCTATATTTGCATGACGTTATTTTCAGATGGCGGAAACTGGTCAAAAACATCTGCCAAATGGCAAACTAAACTGAGTTTATGAAGTCATGGCACCTATTAGATGGATTACACACTGGAGTAAAATGCAGCTCAGCTAACTAAATTTTAAAAGCGGCTCTCAGTACTGATTAATTCCGTAAGTCGGGGTACCACTGTACTTTATTTCCGCTCTAGTGGGAAAAATGTTTTCTCGCTAGTTATTTTCCCTGGACTCGTCTTAACATCCATGTTCTCCATCAGGACCGCCATGATGTCCCCGAAAAGAGCTCCATCTGCTCGAGTGGGTCGGGACCGCTTCACCGCCGAGTCTTACACCGTCCTGGGTGAGACATCACACACACACACACACACACACACATAATCACAGTTCTTTAAGGCACACAGTCATGACCCAAAGCCCATCCATTACACTTATGAGGAGCAACTCCAGGCCTAAAGGTGGCCAACCAATCACAGACACACACATTCACACTCTCATTTACGACATTATCATAAGGGCAATTTTCAAAATTCTATTTCGTCATGTGTTTAGAGTTTGAGAGCAAACCAGAGAGCCAGAAGAAACCCACGCAAGCATGTGGAGATCATGCAAACTCCACACAGAAAGACCTCAGTTGGTTCTTTTCGCTCAGAGACAACAGCAAAATTCAGTTGACATTAAAATGTCCATTCCACTAAAACTTGAACTATTTGGCTATAAATTGTCCTCTCACACTCTTTATACATGTAGAACGACAAAGTTGGAGAAAAAGGAATTTTAGTCAATTATAAAATTCTAGAACAAGAGATTTCCATTATAAAATTAAGGTATTTTTTCGTATTATGACTCACTAAAAACAGTTGCAAAATTGACCGTGTGCCTCACAATGTTTTACCTGTGGAAAAAAAGATTAGGAAATGTTCATTGATGGTGCGCCTTAGTCCCAACATTACGGTAACTCTGCTAAATCTGATGAGCGAGTCTCACCTGTCTGCGTGTGGATGGCAGGCGACACCATGATGGACGCCGGGCAGCATTACTGGGAGGTGCGCTTCGACAAGGAGAGCAAAACCTTCGCGGCCGGGGTGGCACTGCGCTCGCTGGGACGCTTCGATCAGCTGGGGAAGACCACGGCTTCCTGGTGCATTCATCTCAACAACTGGCTCCAGCAGAGTCTCACTGCCAAGCACAACAACAAGGCCCGGACCCTCGACTGCCCCATTCCAGACCGCATCGGCATTCACTGCAACTACGAAGACGGTGCGGACACGCCCTTCCAGTCCTGGCACTGTGCCACGATTCCGGTTTAAAGCTTCTCGTGTTGTTTTCCCACAGGCACATTGTCATTTTACAACTCCAGAACCAAATCTCTCCTCCACACCTTCAGAACCAAGTTCCAGCAGCCTCTGGTTCCAGCCTTCATGGTAAGTGCCGCTTCAAAAGTCCAATTCTGGTAAAAAATCATAGCCCCTTTCAAAAAAAATTTCTGGTTTAGGTCTTTCCCGTGGAATCATATTAGTGGCAAAATTAAGAAACGAACGAAAATGCTTGCCAATTAAGTCTGGTTTTTTTTTTTTTCCCCCCGTTTTCAATCTTCACGTTTTCGTTTCTTTATTTTTCTCATTCGTCTATCTTTTTTTGTTGGTTTTGACTTCGGGCACAAGCTGACAACATTTCAACGTGTAGAAACAAAAATGTGTACTATTATTCTGAAGTAGTCTGCCACCACAATATTTTAGCAATATTGTGCAAAAATAGCACTTTATTACAGTTTTTTGTATACTGACATTAAAACAGTGGTGAATGAATGTGTCCCACACTTCCTGGTCAAGCAGCTACCAATCACACTCACCAGCCAATCAGAGTAAGGGCTGCCACCACGTGAAGCTTGTCACAGTCGAAACGAAAAAATCTGAAGCGATGTGAAAAAATGTGAAAATTGAAAGCGAAAATTAAAAAAAATAAATTAAGTAGGAAGCATTTTTGTTTGTTTCTTAGAAACTTACGTTTGATCATTTTGGCACTAATCTGTTTCCATATTATAACATATTCCAATTAGTTTGAGAAAGTTGAAGCATGACGCTTCTCTTGTAATTTCTCATTTTGAATTTTACTTTTATTACCATTATCGTTTATTTTCTTATGTATAAGTTTAGGTGTTTTGTTTGTTTATTAATTACCCCCCCCCCACACACACACACACACACACTCTTAACCTTGTACATACCCGTTGCTATTGGGGCAATTGTGGGGTTGTAGTGAAATAACATCTGCAATCCTTTATTTTTGTCGGGCTCTTTGACGGGGGAAAAAAAAGGTGTAAAGTACATTATATATTTTTGTGAATGTATAAATTTGCCCCAATAAATAAAAACAAAACAGTACAGTACAGTACAGTGTCAAAGTTTTGAAGGCTGGTGGTGTGTGGTAGGTGTGGAACGGAAGCTTCTCCGTGCAGACGGGCCTTCAGGTGCCCAGCATCGTCCTGAGCGGCCAGAAGAGGAACAGCAACACCAGCAGCTCTAACGCCAGCCTCACCTAAACCTCCCAGGTACACCACACGTCTGCACACGCTGACCAATCACGGACCTGGGGAAGAGCTGCTGTCCTTCGCCTTCTGGTTCTTTTCGATCCCGTGCCTTTCACAGTCATGGAGGGACGTTTCCGTCTCCTGTAAAGAGCTCGAGTTCACACGGTTGTACTATACGTTTAAGATTTCATCACAACACTGCATTGGTCCATCACTGTTGGTGTTTAAAGTCTCACACGGGATAGAACAAGTCGCCTCACAGTCTCTGCTTGCTGCTTTAAATGATCTTAGTACAATAATCTGCAAGAGTTCTAGTCAGAGGCCTTTTTAGGACGTAGTGATGCAACGTTTTTGAGGAGGATGATGGCTAAAATGGGGTTTGCATGGTGTGTACAGGCATTTAGGTCAAAGTGGGGACACAGATAAGAGTGGTTTTTATGTTAAAGTGGATTTTAGGACTGAGATTACTATGAGTTTAAGGTTAGAGTGGAGGAGGGGTGGGAATTTGATGGGCGTGTCAGGGGAGGGAATGTGTTATGAATATTCATATCCACAATGAGTCCCCACTGTGATATAAATGTGTGTATGGTGTCTCACAATGGCACATTTTAACGATCTGTTTTTATTGCCATTGGTCAAACAACATCAGTCTAAATCTGTTCAAAGATTTAGTTGACGAGTTGTGCTGTATTGTTCTAAGTTTGAAGTTCCTAATATGATAAGTGTGAATGTTTAAACCCCGTCAGTAATTACACATTTCAATTGATTTATTTGCTAAACAACCAACAACTGAAAACTTTCCCAATGAACAAAATTCTCACTGTTAATGATTGGGACGTTCCCAAGTCGTGTTATTTACAGTCCTTCTGTAACACGAGGAGGAAACACTGAATTCTTGTTGAATTGAGACAAAATCTGGTTACAGTGTTTCACAGTAAAACGTTTGATTGTCCTGTTTGTGCGAGAATGAAGACCTGCAACGTCCTCACAATAAAAGCTTCCTCTGCTATTCACAGTTCCAGCAATCAATCCTGTCATTAGTAGAAGAGAAGGACATATCGCTCCTGAGGTTTAGCTAGTAAATAGCTGGTCCGTGTAAAATAACAGCGTTGTGATCATCAAGAGTGTTTCAAGAGACCACGCTCACTTTTTAGAGGCCAGATGACCAGTCTAGAGTTCTGCTGATCAGTGTTGGGTTCTTCCAACCGGTCTGAATGGCTTTTCTCTTCCCAAATAAGAGAGTTCTGCTGGGTTTTAACTTAAAGACAAGCAGACGGTTCCTCTCTCCCAAAGCACCGTCTTGATTGGCTTTATGTTTGTGATAGGTGGATGGGTCATTCTTGAATGGCTCTTCTCTTCTTAAACACCATCTTGAGCTCATCTGATAAGGCTGTTAAACAACAAAACCACATGATTAACTGAAGAGAACCAGGGTAGCGAATGACCACCAAGAAAAAGTATAGAACTAAAGTAAAATGACAATTGGGTTTTCAAAGTATTTCATTGTTAATAATTTTGTGCCATGTTACGACTTCAGAAGAGAACAACTTACACATTTCCAGTGGCTGTATCTCACTCTGCGAGCTGAAGCTACGGGGGGCTGATTTGGGGAAGCCGGGGGGCTTCAAGGCTTTTCGGACGCCACCTACATCAAAGTACAGGAAAGTTTGACAAACTTGAAAGAGCTAAATAAAAATGCAGGTTAAACACTCACTTGCGTTCAAGTCCTTATTCACTGAATTCTGGTGTGTAGGAATCCGTTCTGCCAAAAACAAGTCAACAATTGCTGATTTAAATGCAAAACAAAAAATAAGCCTTTTTTTTTCCACGATCAGCAAAAACAAAATATTGAAAGTTTTTAGGTCCATTTAAATTTTTTAATGTTTTTAGATCCATATACTTTCATGTTTGATAGCAAAAACAATGTGAAATAGTCAATGAAGCAAGTTTAAAATACATTATTTTTGTTGTGTACAACAGATATTGTGCATTTTAACATATACATTTGCGTTTGAAAAAAAATGGTTGAACATCATCAGAATAAAAGTGCAAATACAGTGGTACCTCTCTTAACTAAATTAATTTGTGCCGACAGCAGTTTAGTTAAAAGGACCGCGTTTTGCACGTAAAAGCCCTAATCTTTTCCCAGAATGCGTAATTTCAGAGAAAATGTTTATAAAATTGATAAAAGTTTGGTGAATTGTGTAATTTAAAAAACATGTTATATGACAGACTGTGAAGTCACCGCACCTCGCGTAAGGTGACGCCTTGCGCTTTTATTAAATTTACCATCACACCAGAGTGTGTATGTAAGTAAATCTCATACAAAACAAATAATCTTAAAAGAACTTTAACTCAAAGGCTACACGTGAAATGTGTTTCCCTACATTCATTCATGAAATGGAACTAGACGTCGCTTTTCACACCTTCAGTTTCAATGGGCCATTCAAGGAGAAACAGCATTAACAGAGTTTCTATCGGCGATTGTGCAGCGGGTGAACAAACACATTTTTACTACAGCGAGTAAGAAAACGTATCTATTTGCTTAAAATATCGTCTCTTAGCGAAATTGTTTCACAAAACGAAAGGCAATAATATTATCGACAAAAAACGTCCGTTATGTGGATGTTCTGTTAAGAGAGGTTCCACTGTACCAAAGTCTGCTAAAACAACATCAACTACCTGGAACGAAAGGTTCTGATTCTGAAGGCTCGAGATAAACACCTTCATCCACCTCATCCTCTCTGACCTCTGGAACACAGACAGAAACATCTGGATCAACCCAGAAGACTTCACACGGAGATCCACACTCACCGGGGTCATTGAGGTAGATGTTCTGCATGGTCAGCGACTCAGAATACGCCCTGCGATCCCTCGGGGCTAAAGTCAGCAGGCACGGTGTTAGCATCATGCGGCTAATGCTAAAGGAGGGTTGGTGGTTCACAGACCTGGTTTGGGGGGCGGCACCGGAGGACAAGGGGACGGACTGTCAGTGGCGCGCTGGACACTCAGCTCACCATTCTCCTCGTTAGCCTGAAGAAACGCTGAGAAAAGAATAAAGAAACGTGAAAAATGTGAGCATCAGTGACAATACATAATATAAAACCAATTATTTCTATTTCAAACTCAAACACCTCCTAAAATGCCTTTTAAAATAAAACACAAAAATAAAATATTATAAAAATACTCAAACTCAACTCTAAAAATGACTTAGTGTTATGAAGACTGGAATTCATATTTTTAGAACATTAATATTCTTATTATGCAGTACTTGTGTCGGTGCAACTCTGCTCCCAGAAAAGCGTATTCCAGAATTTTTCACACAGAATATGTAAAATGTTAAAAACACTAAAAATTTTTTTTACATTTGTGACGTGAAGGAAAAGATGCTTTTATGCAAAACGATTTTAGAAACGCACAAGTCACTGGAATATGCAAAAGAACAAATTTAACATGTAGAAAAGCACAAGCGTGTTTTGTTTTGGTGTCAGCGGTCAATCAACAGGTTCTTCGCCGTGACGCGGCGTCTGTCCCGATTTAACACACACACACACACACACACACTCGCTCGAGGGTGATGATTCACGCCGACAGGAAAGACTGCATTTTTCTTCAAGACCTTTATCGCTTCATCACTCTTAACGTAATCCTTGCTTTTCTTTCCCCACCGTCAAGCAATTATCTTACTGATGTTGTCTTCATAATATTCCTCCGCCAGAAAAGGCTCCAGCACGCCATTCGTCTTCGCCACCAGGCAGGAAATGACGTCGTGAAGAGTGGCACATGTGATCTGTCATTAGAAGTTATTAGACTGTGAATGTTTGTTCGGCATAGAAGCTTCTAGAGTCACTAAGTGCGCGCGCACACACACGGAATCCTAATGCTTTCAAAATACTGGTTGGTGAATGACCATCATACTTTAAAATAAAAAAAACCCAACAGTTTAATGTTTAACTTTGTCTTCTGATTCCCAACCATGAACCATAGACATTACATCACTTCCTTTCTGATTATCCATCAGAACCTATATAAGTGTGTAAAGATTGCGCTTTACAATGCTGGTAAAATGACATGTTTATTACATGTCTTGTGTTAGATCTATAGGTTTGTTCCAGGTCAGTGAATCATTATTACTGGCTTGTAAAGTGGGAAACTGTTCTGGATTATGAAATGCATTGGATCAGACATTGCACCTTCAGTAAACATCTTGGTTTTTTTTTATTTACATTTTAAAAACAGTTATTTCAAGGGTTTTAAGACGCTTTTACAGAGTCTGAAAAACTACTCACAGGAGTCTCGATGTCTATGGCGAATCCTCCTTCATACTTCCGCGTCACCCTGTAGTGTTTAAACACCGATCTGCTGGGAAACAAACAAACCTGCTGTGTGAATGCAAAACACTGGCGGAAGAAGCCGACGACACGTCGAAGCTTGCGTGTGCAGAAGAGACGTAGTAAAACTGCTCCACTAATTCAAACGCAAAGATTTTACCCGTTGACGTCCTGGCGAGTGGTTATGGCGAAACACGAGCCGTCGCGGCCCGGCCTCAGCAGGAGGTTTCCCTTCTCAGGGTTCCGTTCTAGAATAATCTCAGCTTCAGCACGAGAAACCACCTGGTAACACCTGCAACGTGAGGAGAATCCCATCATAATCCCATCAGGAGCCACCGACTGATGAAAACGTACGCAGGCATGTCCGACACCACAGGAAGGTATACGTTAGATGACGGAGCTGAGAGCATCTGCTGTCTCCTCTTCTCGTTCTCTATGGTTTCCTTCATCATGTGAATCTGGCCTGGAAGCAGGTTCAGGGTTGTTGGCACGGACAACTGAAGACAAACGGCAGAACCATAAACTCATTATCACTTATATACAAATATCTACGGTATATACCCAAACACGCATATATATTTATCTTATGAAGGTGCAACTTTGGCTTATATTTTAGCATTGAAAAATCTGCCTTGATGCATATCTTCTCAAAGTCTCCCTCAAAAAAATTGCGCAAATTTGTGTTTACAACATACAATTTTCCCAATAAAGCAGATAAACTGATGACCCAATTAAGCGTGACTGATGGACACACCACATGTCCATCTAGGAATTTTAGCAGTACTTAAGGATGAATTAAATAACAGTAAAAACAACACAATATAAAACAATATAATAAAATGGCAATAAAAACATAAAAGCCAATGCAGCAGAGCAGATATCTGAAAACCAAAAGGACTGGCCAAATCTTTTAGATTAAAAAGTGAAGAAAAGAAAGAAAAAAAATGAAACACTCATTTTTTTTTTCTTCAGGCGTTCGCCATATCAAAAACTAAGCAGAGCCGAAGTACAGAACCATTAAACAGCAACACAACAATAAGCCTGAGCTAAAACAGCCAGAACTCTTATACGCCGGAAGCATCTCAGACAGATGAGATATCTTTTAATTATTGAATATTTAAAAGATCTAAAAAGAACCAACCTTAGAAACGGAAAGGATGAAGCCTTTCCACAACTCTCGAGCCTCCAAACTAGGAGCCTGAAACAACCAGAGGAGGTCAGGTACAAACATACTAACGTACTGTGTATATATAGAGTGAGAGAAGGGGACAGAGTGAGAGAAAGAGGAAGACAGAGAGGGAGTAAGAGAGAGACAGTAAGAGAAAGAGAGTGAGAGACAGAATGGCAGAATGATAGAATGAGATTGAAAAAGAGTGAGAGAGACTTACAACCATCTTGATGTCTTCGGTTTTCATGTGCATTGTGAATCGAGCAGAATCCAGGTTTCGATCGCGACAGCAATCATCAGTGATGGTGTTGAGTTCCGAAAGGTCCAGCTTCTCGATGTACTGCCATTACAAACAGACAGGAAGAGATCAGCCTCGCACAAACCACCAGGACCAAACCAGCCACCAAGCAACTCACTGAGCTGTCTTTAGTATTATTGAAGAAAAACAGCGAATTGCCACATAAACTTGTCCAAAATTTGCGTCCTATCTGCAAAGAGAAAAAACAGATTTCACAAACTCAAAGTAAAACAATAAAATGTAAAACATAAAAAGGAAAGATTTTAGAATGCTAATATTTGTACTCTTATGTGCCCTTCTCTTCACACTAGTGTGCACGATTTCAAAGAAAATCTGTACATTTAATTAATTTTTGCGTTTTTTTTTCACATGCCTGAAGATATACAGACATCACAGTGTTGTTGTTGTTTTTAGCTTGTTTGTGTTTGTTTTCAAATCATCAACAGTACAACTGTAAAAAGGAGCGTCGACAAAATGTGAATTATTAACAATAAAATGAAAATAATTACAAGCCAAATATGCTCTAAGACTAAGCACTTCTTTTTAAAGTTAAGATTTGTTGAATATTAGCTCTGAACCTATTCCCTGTCGTGTACTTTGACCAGTATTCCCACGCAAAGACAAGATAAAAACAACGACAGCGTTTGATATTTGCAATGTATGTGGAGAAAGTCACACAAGCTTATTGACACACAAGCCAGACTGAACATAAATATATATTGCACACACTTCATCCTGTAATCCTAGTTACAAGTAAATGATTGATCTCACCTTGTCCTTTAAGCTTTTCTTTTCCAGAAAACCTTCGTGATAACACGAGGGCAGCTGAGATCTCACTCGAGCTGGTCGTCTCGCCGCCATCGCCACAGAATTTACTCTCCGGTCAAGCGAAAACGTTAATAAAATTAAAAACCTTTACATGATTCAGAAAGCAAACGCTGAAGACCGTCACAGACGAGCAGAAACACTGGAATGAAAGCAGCGTGACGTCGAGTGCCTGAGGACAAGATGTTTGAGCATTGACCCCGCCCCCCACCTCACCTCCGAACAGGTGAGTCTGGTTCTCGAGGCTCCGGGTCACGAGAGCTCCGCCCACTGACAAAAATCTCTATACATAAACATGTCGAAAAATTCCCGTTTCAGAAATAGCGGCAAATGTAACAAATGTTTTAAAGCAGCTGTTGCGCAAGTAAATGTTTTAGTCACCAACCCGTTAAAGCAGTTTCTAACTCATTTCCATATAGTTTCAATTATTTACGTTTTTCTATATTACAAAAAAAGAAATAAATTACTATCTGGGTTTCTGAAGTCAAATTCAAGTAAGTATTATTCAAGCACTTTCACTGTCCATTTCAAGCTATATTTAAAGGCCTAAATACAATCAATTTAAATCACACTCTTCAAAACAAACAAGTGAAAGTTGTAAAAGCATTTGGACAAGTGTACAGTCGATTTAAACAAATCATTGAATGACTCGAAACTATTTTCTCACTTTATATTGTTCAAGAGTTAAAAATCTGGATAAGTTAAAAGAATCGAACTTCTGTGAAATTTTCAACACTTAGCCTAGCTTAGTTAACTTACGGTTAGCCACGCCAGCTAAAAGTTTACTCACCATGATGGTCCGGGAGTAATTAGCGTGATTTCGATAGAATTTCACGATTTCGATCATTTCACGCTAGATAGTAATTTCGCCGACGTTCGATTATCAAACATGTTTTCCTGTTTTAGCGTACAACCACTCAACTCATGGCTTTTTTCTCTGGGACTTTTTTTCTCTGGTAATTTGCTCTTGCTTATTATTTATTCTTTATTATTTTCTTCACATTAACATTTGCTTATCGTGAGCAATCTCTAGCGAGATTCTATTCACGATTGAATGTGCAAACACAAAAAACACAAGTTTTTAAGTTTACCTGTGCGGTTCTGAGCGACCTTCTCCGCTGGCACCCCACCTGTAACTGAACTTGCAATTTCCGGTTGAAACACCTGCTTTGTGATTACCGGCCAATTACGACGCTGATTAGCTGGAGAAACTGTAGTCACACTACACAGTACATTTCAGCATAATGCCCTGCGTGTGTATATGAGAGTTTAGTAAGGTTTATGCCTGGGGAAAACCCCCAGACATAAACAATAGGGTGGATCACGGGGAGAATGCTCCTCACGGGGACCTGACCGGCTCTCGAACCCGGGTGCCCGGTATTCGGCAACCGATGAAACCCTCGCGATGACGACGCTATGACTGCGCCACCGTGCCTCCCGAGGTTTAAACAAAAAAAAAGAAAAGAAATGTCAGAATTAAGCGTCTCAATTGCTGTGAGGAACCATGCACAACCCACGCCACAAATGCCATCTCTGAGCCGTTTATGTGATAAACATCTTAGAAAAGATATGCAAAAGAAAGTCAACAAATGTTTAGAGAATTGCCACAAAAAAAATTAATTTACATCACTTTTTTTACAACTTTCTCAAAATACATGCCAGGCTTTGATCTTGGTCAAGTTCAGTTGTGGTACATTGCACAAACCGCTACACCACTGAGCCATTCTTGCCTAAAGCCGATTGTATTTGTATTTGTAATGTATATAATGTATACATATGTCCACCGATATGCGCTCTTAATTTTTCATAATTCAGATAAAAAATAAACACATTATTATCGTAATAAAAAAAGAGGTAAATGCTTTTTTAGTTATCACCTTCAAAAATGCTAAGGAGGCTTTTGATCCGGCGATCCACAATTCATACGCCACCGGGCCACACGGAGTGAGTGTTACTTACATGTACATCATGTATTCATACAGTACAAATTATTGTATTTATAAATTGTACACGTTCAAATTCATACTAACAATTTGTATTTTTTTTATGTTGGTATAATTAATTTGTAATACATTTTGAAATACGCAAACATTTTTTGAACTTTGTTTCACTGGTAGTAATTGAAACTAACGAACGAGGGAACAACTAACAACAATTTAGTTTTTATTAATAAATAAAATATTAATTCGGAAGTACGTATCACTTCGAACGTAAACTGATTCGTGTTTACAAACTTTGGCTCCATCTAGCGATTTAAACACGTACATGCATGTATTACCGTAATACCTAAATTACAACCGCACGCTTCCCGACGCTTGCGAGTCCCAGGCGACTGCTCATTTCGCCGTTGTCCGTCTGGTGCCCAAATAGAATAGCGATCTAATTACTATAAACACACAGGTTGTGAACAAGTTATACACTTTTATTGCCACGTGTTGACTGGCAGCAAACATATAAAAATGAATGGATGAATAAAACAACACGTCCGTAATAACGGAGGCGCGCGACGTCACGGACGCTGACAATTTCTTAAGCGGAGTAAATGACAAGGACGGGTAGGAGGGAGAAAGGGGAGGGAATTGACATTAAAGAAACACTACACAAGGAAACTACACACAGCAGACACGCTACACGCCTTCATTTTATGTTTTGAATAACAGCGTATGTCCGCTCAGAAGTGCAGAGTTAATGCTGGGCTGAAAGAAAAGCGAGCCCTCAGTCCAACCCGCTTCCCGACGATTACCGCAAAATGGGTGAGAATTTAAAAAAAGTGCATTTTAATAAGCGCGTGAAATTAATAATTACTAGGCCTCGGGGACGCGTAGCAGGGCTGGAACAAAACAAACGGGAGACAAAGCGTCGGAACGCGGCTGTTTATACGGATTCGCGTCCGTTGAAGTGTAAATCTTGTCAGATGGAGATGACGGAACGGAGCGTCATGGCTTGCCCAGCGTGAAGGGCTGCACACCGGGGGTTGTCTATTGTAAAATGCCCCCTTTTGTTTTGACTGAAAACAAGTTTCTCGGTTTTCGCTTTAGCACGTGATTTAACTTCCTCGTGCGTGAGTTTGTGATGCGTCAAGGACAAAACGACGTGTTTTCATTCATTTTCGTCAAGCTGACGAAAACGAAAGTTACGGTTTATTTTTTGAAAACATAAACGCGTTTTAACGTCTGTTCAGGCTCCGAGCCGCCCTCGTCTCCTCAGGTGATCGAGGAAGGAGTGGATGAAGAGGATGAGGAGCTGAGTGGGGCTGAAGATGCTGACTTGAGGACCACCTCTGGAAGAGGATCCCTCCTGACCAGAAGAGGCATCACACTCAGAGTTCTGCTGAAGGATGGTCTGGTGGAGCCTGGGGATGGAGCTCTGTCTATATTCTACTTGGTACTTTCTTCTTCTCTTCAGGAATTAAATGTACATCGGATTACGTCTTCTGGCCACGTTGCCGTATCATACGTGAATGTTTGTTTATTCCTGCAGGGTAAAAAATTTGTTGGAGATCTTCTAACTGATGGCAAGATCCGTTGGGTGGAGACCGGGCAGATTTTTAACTCTCCGAGTGCTTGGGCCACACACTGCAAGCGCCTGGTCAACCCAGCCAAGAAGTCTGGCTGTGGCTGGGCATCAGTGAGGTACCGTGGGCAGAAGCTGGTGCAGTATAAAACCACCTGGCTCCATAAATACCAGCCTAGTGCCGACATGGTGAGAAAACCTACCTTTCTCCACATGAAAACAACCAAACCCAAACCTTATTTGACTAAAGATTCGATATTGTCACCTCAGAGCCTTATAAGTGAAGGAGATGATGATGAGATGGGAGACGATGATGAGGAAGACGGGAAAACAGCCATATTGGTGGAGGACAAGAATAAAAAGTACAGACCTGAGCTTCACGGTAATGGAATTGTATAAAAAAAAAAGACACTTGATTTATGAAGATCGTACAGAAAAGCTTTGTTTGGGAAAAACATTTCTTGATCATGTTCTTCGTCTTCATTGATTGCCTACTATCAGCCTTCCAGTTTCTTGTCGTGAAAAAAAAAGCTATTTCCTGTTTACAGACATTGGACTGATGCACAAGAGAGACCGAGAGAAAGTTCCAGTCCGCTACTGCAGCCTTGGCTCCAGAGATGCTGCAAGGTAGTTGAATTTAATCAGTTCTGCATTTGTCAAATACTGTAATTACTTAAAATATTGGTCAAATGATGATAAGTGATGATGGACCGGTTTCTGTGTATCAGGGATTCTCACACGCTTGTGGAGTTGTCGGCCTTTTCTGCCATCAATCGCTTCCAGCCATTTAACGTGGCAGTTTCCAGCAACGTTCTACTGCTAATGGTATGAAACGCTGGAGGGTTGTGCTTTATGTTATATGTGGACCAATATTACGGACAAAATTGGGGAAGATTTGTCAAATTGCATTCACTTTGAAGCACAGTATTCTGACCAACTTTCATGGCATGGACATTCTCCGCACCTCTCGACTCCTACAATTTTTCAACCACAGCATTACGCAAAAAATCCACAGATAATTATCATCCATATGTTCAAACACAAACTCATCTCGACCTTTCGATTTACGTTCACAAGCGAGTTTGCGTTCCAAGTTTGTCCGGAATGACGTTCCAAATTTGAAGACAACGAGTCGAAAAACTGTTTCACCAATTAATAGCAAGTATCTCCCAGGACTTCCATTGTCACCTGACCACAAGTGAAGTGGTGGGCTACCTGGGAGGCCGATGGGACACCAACACACAACGTAAGGGAAAAAATCTCTCAGTTTCTAGAAAGGTCATGGTGGAACTGATCACTATTGTTCTTCAGTGTTGACGGTTTTGCGAGCGTTCCCCTGCCGTACAAGGTTGGCTGATAAAGACGCAGCCCCGGTTGTTGAAGAAGAGGTGAGTCCCATTTTGGGGAGTGCGAACATGTATTCAGATGCAGAAGAAGAACCACAAGAACTCTCTTGTAGATCTGTCAGAACCTCTTCATGAGGGGCCTGTCGTTGGTGGGCTGGTACCACAGTCATCCACGAGGACCTGCTCTTCCGTCGCTGCAAGACATTGACTCGCAGATGGATCACCAACTACGTCTACAAGGCAGCAGTAATGGCTTCCAGCCTTGTCTGGGGATCATCTGCGGTGGGTGATGAAGCTCACAGACCAACAGTCTTCAGTGAAACACTCGATTAAATGCGTGTCATTTCGCAGGACCGTACTATCATGGAAACCAAGGTGTCGCCTCCACCATCACTCCATTCTGGGTGGTTCCTCCTCCAGAGGCATGTTCCATCAAATATACGCTTTTGAATTCTTCTAGGTGAATAATCTTCTTGCTCTGATTTAGCAACGACCCAACGATTACGGCATTCCAGTGGCTGTAGAGGTCACCTATGTGCAAGACAACTTCCTGACCACAGACGTGCTCAACGAGATGGTACAATCTTTTCCTTCACACCATTGGTGACTTTTTGTCGTTCCTGAAACCAGTGCTTCTTCTCTCCTGTGCAGATGCTGTTGGTGGAGTTTTATAGAGCTGCTCCAGACCTGGTGCAGTTCACTCAGATGTGGAGTATTAATACTTCAATCCTTGACAAAATCAAGGTCTGTACTGAAGTTCCTCGGTTCCTGCGTTCTGTAAACACACACACACACACACACACACACACACACACACACACACACACACACACACACACACACACACACACAGTATGTGTATTCTCGTTTCGGTTGATTTGAATAAAAGATTGGCTTCATTTTCTTAATAAAACAATTTAAGCAGTTTTTATTTTTGCCATACTTTTTTTTCAAGGCATATTTTGCCTAGAGTCAAATTTTTAGTTAAAAAAAAAGTTATTTTATTATTTATAATTTGCAATGTATTGTTGTTTCACTATAGCAGAGGTTTTATAGATTGTTATTTATTTTTTCAAGAAATGTATTGTATTTGTATAGATTATAACAATATATCAATACATAAATCAAACAAATAACCATTATGAATTAAAGTTATCTAAAAAAAAACTCAACAGATATACATTTCCAGTACCTTTGCAGTAGATTGTTTTAAGGATCCAAACACGTAAATTCAGACTTAATTTAGAGACTATTTACAGATTTACCATTTAGAGACTTAACGTCATTAAATATAAAACGTCATAAATATTAAAACGAGCAAGTTTTTTTCCACCAGGCTAACAATGTGTCCTGGACATTAGCAAATTCTTTCCTCCATGCGAGTGTTTCATAAGTAAATCAAATAAATAACCATTATAGAAGGATGTTGGAGATGGATCTGCCAGGGAAGAGGGCAAGAGGACGACCAAGGAGGAGATATATGGATGTTGTAAGAGAAGACATGAGGTTGGCTGGGGTCAGAGTAGAAGATACTCGCGATAGAATGAGGTGGAAAGGGATGATTCGCTGTGGCGACCCCTGATAAGGGACAAGCCGAAAGAGAAGTAGTAGATGAATTAAATCTATCGTCCTAAAAATCTCCAAAGATTGTATAAATATCTACCACCACTGCAGTAGATCATTAAAAAAAATAACAAGCAAGTTTTTTTTTCACCAGGCTGACAAAGTGTCCAAGTGGTTTCCTCCTTACGAGTGTTTCAATAGAAAATGAATCTTGAATAAAACGCAAATATATACATTTTAAGGTTTGGTTTATGTGGATGGTAGAAAGTATTTTTTTCAGTCCCACGAGATCAATAGATAACTTACTTTACAGTCTGCTGTCAGTCAAAGCAAAGTGTAAACCCCACTTACCTGCACTTATCTGTGTGTTCCATTCTCAGGCTTCTCTGAGCGGCCACGCCCCTAAAGACCAGGCGTACGCACAGATCCTCGAGCACGTCTACAACCAGCTGCGGAACACACAATGACTGCAGATGTTCTAACGCCTGAACCGAACACTACCGTCCTGTGCCACTGTAACACTGTACACACACACACACACACACACACACTGCCTTGTCGTGACACACACACGCTTCCGTCCACACACTTGCCTTTAGGACTGTTGCTCTGTGTCACTGGCTGTAGTTCTGCCGTATCTGTGCTGTGAAACTCGTCTTCCTCTGTGGTAGAAACGTCTGGTTAGTTAGGATAGAAAAGACAGCTAGTATTTATCCGTGGTTCGTTTTCTGCCATGTGGTCAACACGACGCGAAAGAAACGCCTTTTACCTGCTGAAATCCTTCAAATAAACACTGGAACGAGCAAAAGACTCACATTTCTTCAGAAACACTGCTTCAAAACACTGATGGAGTACGTACATTTATTTACTTTCAAGGCGAAACACAAACAAACAAAAAAAACATAAGGTACAAATATTTAACGGGATATTTAAGAATATAATGCAGGTAAAATCCAGACGAGACTTTAAAAGCTACAACATACAATCTGCTAAAAAGATATCATGCAAAAATCATTAATACAAAATGTCGAATGGGTTCTGTTTATAGAAAATAAAACCCGATATAACACTAGGAGAGTCAAGCCAGAACCAACCGCTTCGGTCCTTCTGCTGCTCTCGGATTAGATGGATGTCCGTTTTCTCCTTTCAAACTCGTCGTGTTGTAAAGGCATGTTTGTACACATGCTTGTACGTCCGGTTACGGTTCATGCTGAACACAAGCCCTTTATAAAAACGCGACATTAGACAGACGTTACGCGTTAGTTTGGAAATCAAACGTATGGTTCTGTTTGGTGTTGTAGATCACTTCATCTCTGTAATCGCCTTTTTCACATTAAAATGATGAATATAGCTCGTCTGCAGAGGTCAGCTCTAGTGTAAACAGCCACTGGAAAGAGGAAGCGAGAGGTCGAGATTAGCTGGACAACCTTCTTCCCACACGCCGTGTAGTGAACACATCGTTCTGTTCAGATTAAAGCTTTAGTGACTACATTAAAAGTGAAGTGTCAAGCAAGACGTAAAACCACCTCTTGGTTCCAGAAGACACGGGAGACTCTTTAAAAACGTTAAAATCCTTTGTAAAATTTCTGCCTAAAAAATAAATGGGCCGGAATCCCACCTATACACACCTGAAATAAAAAGACACTGCCAGCAGCATCAGATGGCTGGATTACAACAAACTGACATGGAGAGGAAGTAGAAAGGACGACATCTATTTAAGAACTTAAAAAACAACACAAGAACTAATTGGCTGTGTTTCCTTTAGAATATTTAGATTAATAATCTAGTGCACTCTGTCCTCTGGTGGATGAAACCATTAAAAAGCGAGAAACGTGTAGCACAGAGCAACATCGCTTCAGATATCTGCGTTTATCGTCGTGCAGAAAACATAGTAGAACATGGAGAGAGTAAGAACAAACTCGTCTACTCAGGACTTCTGCACATGGATTAACGCAGGTCCGTGTGGCTGCCTGACCAGCAGGTGGCACTAAAGAAACCGCCCAACATCTGAGCGCTCACAAATCATGCTCTTTTCTTTAGTGTTAAACGTAGAATACGACGAGAATTCTTTTTCTGCTCTGTGGTGTGAGCTGAAAGTGA
This sequence comes from Paedocypris micromegethes, assembly GCA_028031935.1. Lineage (NCBI taxonomy): Eukaryota > Metazoa > Chordata > Actinopteri > Cypriniformes > Paedocypris > Paedocypris micromegethes. The sequence goes on along the minus strand of CM051498.1, from coordinate 24,854,431 downwards.
AGAGACTAGTTAGTGTGTGAAATTTGAGCTCGTGTCTGTCGGTCAGTCCTGGAATGTGAAAGTTATCGTATTCCAAAATTTCCCTCCTTCAAAAATAAACCAACGTGTAAAAGTGCCCGAGTACAGGTACATTTCGATCAACGGCAACAATGCGGACACCAGTGAGGGTGAAGAGCACGTTGACTTCAGCTGGTTCCTCTCCCTACCTCACTATCCTCCAGTTCTCCCTTTACTTATTCATTTCTCGCCCTCCTCTTTCCTCTTCCCTTAGTGCGGCAAAGGAACAACCACTTCCACGTAGTTAAGGGGGAAGAATCCTGATTGGCCGCGCAGCATGCCCTCGAACCAATTCTCATCGATCTGATTGGTCAGGGTGATGATGTCTCCCTCGTGGAAGCCCAGCTCGCCTTCATTCTCCGGCTCAAAGTCATACAGAGCTTTACAGCACGGCTGCTCGGTGGCTGAGGGAAGAGACAAAAAGAACCAGGAATATTAATAAAAGTTGTCCTACGTTCTTCGCCAAAGGACGGAGCATTCACAGTAAGAATCTCATTTATTGGATGTCAAACAATGATTTGGCTTTATGGAAGCTCTTCATGTTTATTCAATCTGTCCACCACACGGTTTAGTCTTGGTATGGTTTGAGTTAGTCACATGACATCAGAACCACCATTCCAGCTTTATTCTGTTAAATGAGTCCACACTACGAGCTTAAAGTCGACACACACACACACACACACACACACACACACACACACACACACAAACCACTTTCTGAGTGCAGCAGCACCTCCATCTTAAATTACTTATTTCATTAAATATATAGAAAAAATTATTATTATTAAATAAAAACATGTATTTATGTATTCATGATTTTTTTTTTTTTAAATCAATATGCTTTTACTAAGCATCATTGGATTTTATATAGTTAAATAAAACAAAAAAAAATATTTATATAGATTTAAGACCATTTTAACAGCAAAACAGACGGTTTTAGGAAACAGAAGAACTAAAATTACCGTACACTTTATTTGTTTCTCTATGCGTTTTATCTTGTACCAAAATTGTACAATTGCAGAGGATTGTGGGTATTTCAATGTGATCAGTATATCAGGGTCTGATAGTGAAAGTGTCAAAACATTAAAACTAAAATATTAGACTAATGGGTCAAAATATTACACAAAATATTAAAAATATTAATATTAAATATTATTAAATATTAAATATTAAAACTAATGGGCCTTTCACATGACTTTTGTCCAAATCCTTTTCAAAATCACACAGACAAAACCAGTTAGTCACATTCATTAGTCTCCAAATCAACTCAGCAGAAACGAGGCATTGCTGTAAGGGTTAGGTTTCACTCCGGAAAAATAAAATCCCACAAAGTTAGTCTATAATTGTTTAGCATGAAATTCCAACTTCCGCTACGTGTGTGTGCGTACGCATGAACACAAACACGCACAATCCGACTCACGCAATCTGTGCTTCCTTGTAGAGATTCTGCCAAACTGGTGGAATGAGTGTGCTGACGTGATGGGAAGAGAAGACAGAGCAGGTCAGCAGCTGACAGCTGCCCCAGCGTGTCATCACAGCCTGCCACGCGCACGCCACCACACAATCAGCCTTTCTCTTCCCATAGTCTCACGTCTAGCTCACGTCCTCGCCATAATGAAGAGCGCAGTGTGATGGTCTCACCTGCCGAGCGCACCGGAGGAGCAGACATAGGGGCGAAGCTTCCGTTGGAGCGCTCGTTGGTCTCCGGGAACTCGATGATGGGTTTGGGCTTGGGAACGTATTCCTTACGAGGACGAGACTGAGCCTCCTTCATCCTGTTGGAGTGAATGACGGCACAGTTGGAGGAACGGACGCGGCACGTGTTGAGATGAGCGCGTGTGGACACACACCTGCCTCCCAGTTTGTCGGAGAGTTCGGCCAGGATCACAACAGCTTGTCTGTGGTACTGCAGCTGAGACTCCACCAGTGACGACAGCTGGCTGACCTGCTCGATCTGCAACCGCAGGGAAACAAGATGGTCTCGTTAATGGCTCTTCACTTCTAGATTTCTCTCGGTTAATAGCCAAAAGGCATTTTTTTATGTAGCCATTGTAGAATAAATACAGAATAATACTGAAAAGTATGAATACCTTACTGTAAAAATTGCAGTTGCTTTACTGCACGGAGACCGTACTCCATTACAAGTTAAAAGTCAAGTGCCCAATTTTAAAAGAACTTAAGTATTTAACTTGAACTGAACTTGGGCTCAAAAACACCAAGACGTATAAAACAAGAAACCTTAATTTACAGGGTTTTATTTCCTAATAAAGAAGTTAAATTTAACACCACGATGTTTCAAAATGGCAGAACAAAAGAGATTAAAAAGAACAAAAAATGTGTCTTAATCAAATTCAAATGTGTAAAAAAGTGCAACTGCTAATTCACGTGGCTCATAAACAGCATCCCGTACCTTCAGCATCCTGCAGATGGTGGTATCGCCTCATCAAGAAAATAACCGCGGTAGAAAAATACTTTTTCTATGATTTGATCACAATGTAACGCGTGACGGTAAGTGTCCATTCAAATGTACAGTGTACAGAGTACAAATGCATATACTCCATCAAAAATCTAGTCAAGTAGAGAGTTTGACTAAAAGTTGCTTATATTTTTGATACTCAGTACAAGTACAAAGTAGCAAAAAAATACTTAAATAAAATGACGATGACCAATAAAGCAAATACTTTAAATCCCTGGCTTTTTGTTTCTGTGTACTTGTAATTTTGTCTCCATGTACATGCTATTGACAATAACGTTGAATCCAATCTTATTAAATCTCTTATTCTAATAAATTACTCGCTGACTGACAAGTTATTTTTATATTTGGCTTGGAATTTATTTGGCAGATACTTTAATCTAAAGGAGCAGACAGGATTCGGCGTATGCAAACACGTGTCCTGTATTTGTGTCCGAATGTTTTAGTTCTGTTGTTAATTCTGTTGGTTCACACGGTTATAGATGTTTTAAACGACAGGTGGCACTACAGTATCTCCGAAAGCCAAAAGAAGTGCACCCCCCATTATCTTTTTGACTGAAGCGCTTCTTGACCCCATGATAGGCTTAATGGCTTAATCTGATGAAGACAGGAAAAAATAATTTTCTTATCAACGTATTGCCATGATCTTAAAACAGTATTTCAAAAAGAAAAAAAATTGCCCAAGTGCCATAACAGATGAAAACCTCGTGAGCAGAGTTAGCCGTCAGATGGGTCCTTACATCAGTTTCTAGAAGGTTGTACATGCTGATCTCAGCGACCTCCTTAGATTCGTGAAACTTCTCCAGCGCTTGCCGCAGTTCTTCATCTGGAATTTTCCCTTGACGTTTCTTCTTGTAGTCATAATCCAGTCTGCGTCCTTCAAGCTTTTTCAGATGATGCTGAGAACAAAGCAAAAAGCAAACAAAGGTTTTGGTTTAATGGATGAATTGCCTTTATTTTACAATAGAGTTTATTTCACATTTAGCGTATTCATCACATAAATTGTTCAGAACCCTGAACGAACATCATAGAAATCAACACTTGTCACCGTTTCATCATTTCATGTATAAAACAAGAAAAGAAACCTGTATCTCTCTCAGGTCTTTGTCGCACAAGCCTTGTAATGGATCAATAAAGTTTTGTTTGACATCAATATCCAAAGAATCCTTCACTTCGGCCAGTCTCTTCATACTTTCTCCAACCTCCACCAGAGCACCACCTACACATACACACAGTTATACGCTTAAATACGAAGCTATTTGTGCAGTGTCTGGGAAGTAGAAGAATGAGTTTATATTGAACAAATGCTTTGAATAAACCCACCAAAGTTGGTTTCTTCTCCAAGTTCGCGACCATACTTTGACATGCATTCTCCCAGAAGCCCCTCTGCCTGCGGATAGCCGGGACTCTTCACCTGTCCTCGGATTTTAGACATCGTGTTCAGCATGGAAAGCTTGGCACGGGACGCTGACGGGAATGGTCAGGAGAAAGCAGAGAGTCGTCAGTCCACATTTAAAATAGTAGCAAACTGTGCAAATCAGAAGCTGGTCGTACCTGGATTGGGCTGCAGGTACTCTGACGTTTTAGAGATGACATCTACCACAGCTTTATTGGTCACATCTACTTTCTACACAAAAGCAGATTGCATTACAATACAGGGGGAAAAAAACTATAAAGCCACACAAAACTAAAATTCATAACACATTTTCTCTCAACTTATCTGCGATTGGTCCAGACTTAAAATATGAAGAAATGTGCTTGTCATTAATTTTTAAGATCTTCGTAAATGAGTCTTTGTGTTAATATAACTAAAAAAAGACTTTTGCTTTTCGCTTAAACTATCTTATCGTATTTACGCACACCTTTTATTCAATCTAAAAGCTAAACACCACAAGATTTTAGCTTCTAAAATAGAGAGGAAAATTGGTGTGCTTTTATTTGCGTAAATATGGTAATCTACTTAAATAGGAAAACAAAAGCCATTTTAAAAATTATATAAACACAAAGGCTCATTTACAAAGCTATAAAATATTTTAGCAAAGAACTGACTAGAGTGGAAATCCTACATTAAAAACACACACTAAAATGGAATCTTTCAATTACTTTATATACTCGACTCAAATATAATGCGTTTGCTGCAGAATGGAAAAACAATCCTCACTCACTTTTTCCAGCTCCTTAAACTCTTCATCCAATTTGGTTCCTTCAGCTCCGCCAACCTTCTCGCTCACCATCTGAACACCACAGAAAACAGCCTTGATTAACCCATTCACAACGCCTCGACATCACAAACAATAGGAAGTTCATTCTCATCATTAATAAAAGCAAAGTATAACTAGGGTCAGCAAATGATACATGTCTTATCTGGTTAGGCAAATTAATAAATTAAAATGCCTTTATTAGTCCCACAGTAGGGAAATCGCACAAAAAAAAATAAATACAAAAATTATAATAAAATAAAAAATGAAGTGTGTTACTAAAGAAACATAACTTTAGTAGAATCATGAAACTGCCTGACTACAGTGGTCTTTATTCGGATCGTATGTCAGAACACAACGGCTGGACCGGGCCACATGTGGGATTCTGTTTTCATATTCGTCTGATGATCATCTGTTGTTTTCTCGAAGAAGCGCATTACAGACCCAAAGTGCTGCATGTTTTCCTGATCACGTCATACAAACACTAAAATAAAACACAGATGTAACTATGGAATATTGGTTTGTGTTGTTTTGCTTAAGATATTGTACGTTGTACGGGTGTATACATAATTAAAAAATTATTTCTCAAAAAACACAAGTAACAAAACAATAACTTGACATTTATTGTATCTTAGGAAGTACTGACCTTCTAAAGATGCTGTTTTTTAAAACCACCTATTATTTTAGATTTAAAAAAAAATGAATACATATATTTTCCACATATTTTTCCACATAATGTCTACTCTTAAGAGTCCTTGAGCAAAAACTGACCCCCACACCACGGCTCAAGACAACCCACTGCTCCGGGTTTGTGTGTCACTTCACTGGATGTTTAAATGCACATTCCAGTACAGCCCCTAGTGGCCACATTGACAGACTCACTCCCTTCACATACACCACCAACGCAGCGTAATAAATCATTATCATCAATTACGTCTCTGCAATGAGCAATTCAATTCCTCCTTACTAAATCGTAAAAGTGAAACGATTATGAAAGAGCTGTATCTTGTGTCAATAAATGGATTTATAATTCAGCAACCTTTCCTCCGTCTTTCTGGTTTTACAAGTTCTACCCAGGACAACCAATGATAAACGGACTTTGCACTTACAAACGCATGAATATTTACTCTAAAATCCCATTCATACACACCATACACCAATCAGGAAGAAACAGCATCAATGGTAAAAGCAGAGCACCAATTTCGAGATGGTTCACCATATAAAAGCTCAGAGTAATCTCAGTTTTACTCCTCATCTGGTTGTGTTTGACATGAATGTTTCTGGCTGTATTGAGCTCATCACTAGTGTTCCTCTAAATATTAGAATATTTGTCCAACCAGGCCACAAAAGCAATGAATAATTCACAGGCATTTTGTGGCAGTCAGTCAAGCGTTCGCTCTGAACTGGGAATATGTTGGGATGGAGCGAGACACTGAGCATTTAACAGGTTAACGTGATACAGCTCAGGTTGGATGTGCAGATACTCACACACTTCTCCAAGCATCAAAAGGCCAGTTCTACTGATAATAAAACAGCTTGAGATGGGATTCTAGCTAATAATCGGAGTGTAATATGCCAGTCATATTGCAGAAAAAGAAAAAAACCCTCTAATGATTTCCAGAAAGACACTAATAAAGCGTTAGGTCTCGTTTAGACACTCCCAGAGATCCAGTAATTAGCAGAAAAGTGAGGCGAGACGTGAACGTGCATAATTTAAAGAGAAAGACTCTTATCAGTATCCAAAGGCTGAAGCCGAGGCCTGGCACTATCACACGCTATTGATAAAGAAGGCAAAGTTCGGCAAACCTTGACAACCGTGAGCACACGGACCGGCCTGAGAAGCCTGAGAGCGAGACCACGCTGCACAGATAATGCCGGGCTTGTGAATCTAATGAAGAACAGAATGCATGACTGTTGGACAACAACCCCCGAGAAAAAGCAGGAATGTCCGAGCAGATCTCTTGCACAATGCTCTCTTCTTCCCATATATCAAAACGAAATATCGGGAATTTAATGAAAACACACACTTTTGACTAATCCACTTACTTGGGCCAAGACTGTAAGAGTTTCACCAACTCTATTTTATACATAAAAGAACTTTTCATAGTCCATCACAAAGAGGTTGTGTGAAATAACAATTGATGTCATTTAACAATGACTACGACTGTGAGCAGTGAGCAATAATTTGACAAGCAAAGGAAATAAAATGGGTAAGATGATGAGAGTGAGCGAGTGAGAGACTAAGAGAAAGGGAGAGAGACAGATAAAAAGAGAGAGATAGAAGTGAAAAATGTGATCAATATCTTTGAAAAGTCTACATACTCGTTATTTTCAAAACTTTATGTATGAGTTTCAACCATTAAATGTTCCTTTGTCCCATACAGCCACCAGAACGAACGAGTCAACCCAAAGATTTTTTTTTTAATTTCTAGATTGCTTTAGTTTGTATTTTGCGTGGCATTCATAGAATAGAATCGATGGACCAAAATTTAAAAAAAAAAAAACTTAGACAAATATGACCTGAATTGTGTAACGCACGAAAATAAAAATCATACTACATTTTCTACTATTAATAAATCCTCATTTGTCATTTGTTTGGATAAAATGTTTACAATTGTGTCTGGAGAATAAGAGGCTCTTATTTATGAATTTATTCTATATTATAATATACATTTATTTTATATATGAACTATTTTTACTATAAAGACAACATCATGCAGATCTCCGTCAAAAAGCCTGTGTGTGAGTTTTCCTTGACTGAGAACGCTGACTCATAAAACCGCAGCCGCTTATCAAAACTTTTGCCTCGACCACATGTCGCTTTTCCCAAATCATGCCACCCTACACCAGATTTTTTCAAGTTTTGATAAAAAGCAGAAGTTAACAATTGTGTATGTACAAACAAACATGTCATACCACAAGGTAATAAAGTAATCTTCCTTTATCTAACTAATTTAAGGCCTTTTGTACCAAAACGTCTCCACAAAGCCATCTAGAAAGCAACACCACATCCATCCATAAACTGAACCGCTTTTTCATTTCAGGGTCACGGGGAGCTGCAATCCCATGGGAGCAGGACACGCCCCCTGGATGGCTGGCCAGCCAATCACAGAGCGAGCAACTGTGGCTTAAACATTACGAACACCAATCTGAGAAGCGGGTGGTGTCTGAACCAGGCTCTTGGCAAGGTCTCCGGCCTAGTGAAGTATTGATTACTGTGGAATGCTGGCAGGAGTTCTGCAGCACTGCGCTCCAATAAAAAGAACCAAGTGGAGCAGAACACCCCACCCCCCCTCTCAGAGTCGTACTCCGCCTCTCGGTCCCAAACGCAGGCCATTTTCCTTGCCGCTGCTGCACTCCTCTTTTCATAACCCCCACTCGAGACCTGAACTTGTTCCTCACAGGAAACGGGGCAACAGATCGTCCCATCCTGCTGAGATCAGTGAACTTACAGATGGGCTTCTTCTTCTTCTACATCTGCGACGTGGCCTGAGTGAAACATCCACACGGCGAAGACAGATAAACGACATCACACGCCAATGGAAACGGGATCTTCTCAGCCAAAGTTAAACGGTTAGCGTTACAGAAGATGGTTGCCTTCACGATTCATATGCAGAACTTTGAGGACACGTCCATCATACTTGGGTATAAAACATGGGTATTAAAATCATTGATATAAAAAATAATATAAAAAGGTAAAAAAACATTTGAGCACTTATAAATGTCTGTTACAAACACACTTGGTCAATACAAACGTGGACAAAATGCCTCACAAACTGTACGAAATATTCAAACCAATGGAATTCAATAGGCCAACGATCCATTTTCTCATCCCAATGAACACGTTTCCAATCCCAGACAAAGCAGACCATAAGAAAAGTCTTCTGCAACACAATCTTGTAAAAGCACAAACACATTCTTGTTCTGCCGACAAGTTTCTGCACGAACTGAGATGTTCCTCAACCCACAGACTCATTTAAATCGACATTCTGACAACATTTATTCCGATTTACTGGCAGAATTAAGAGAGAAGAACCTAAAACGTAAATGAAAAAAAAACAAATATTTTCTCAGAATTTAGTACTTTCAAGAGTAAAGTCTTTAATTTTATATCAACCTGACTACTAAAAGAGTTAACTAAAGTACTTTATTATGTCATAAATACTGTCATTTAAAAGAGGATCAGGTTCCCTGACCAACGCTTTGGTAACCAATAAAAAAAAATATTGAATCCTTCCTAACTAAACAATGAGGAACTGGAAACAATATTCAAACAAAAAAAAAAACATTTCATGCAAGTTGTCAGTTTAGAATACAGTATTTTTTTAACCCAACAGTTGAAAATTGATTTCTGTGACAAAATACACTACCTGTTACAAGTGTACTTACCACACACACACACACACACACACACACACACACACACACACACACACACACACACACACACACACACACACACACACAATTTCATTTCAGATTGTCCAGATAGTGGATGATTGGTCAGATTAACAACATTTATATGAAGGCCTTTTCCAGAACATCCACCTTTCAAAGAGCTGATTAGAACTTTGCACATGCAATCCTGAGGCAGAACCTCTGCCGATGTAAAGAAAAGTATTACACTATGTGCTTTAAATGTTGGTTTAACCTGCCGCTGGATAGAGGAAGACTCGGGAAAGAGGAACCGTTCTCACGGGTTTCAGATGATCGATTCCGCTCATGTCTCCTGCCAGATTACAGAACTACAACTGATAATGAATTCAACCTTGGGTAAAAAAAGATGTGGAAGAGAACGAGATGGACACGGATGATCCTGATTGACATGAAAAAAGAACGCTAAAAAAATTGACTCTAAAAAGTAAATGCAAATTCATGATTACCGGTATATAAAGTTTACCACTTTTATTATATTAACTAAAACTATACTATTGTTCTTTAAAAATGTTTGTGCGAATTGTTGCAAGCTTTGTGTTCAGTGCATGAGACTTGCGTGTGTTTGATCAAACATGTTTCGTTGAATAAATCAAGCCTATTTTAAAAACGCCAGCAGCTAAAAAGTAATCTGTACTCTAATTACTTTTAGAAAAAGTAAAGTGTGCTTTAAGGTTTAATTTTTCGAGTACGGTAATGATACATAATTTCCCTATTACTCATTGATACATTGTTTTAACCATTGGTATATATGTGTTACACACACATATACATATATATGTTATTATAATTATTATTTATTAGATTAAGTTTATTAATTCGATTTAGTCATCTGCATTTTTTTTACAAACAGGGGTGTGATTTCAGCAACATTTGCATAGTAACAACAATTTAAAAGAAGATAATTAAACACATTTTAAGTTACATTTTATTGCGTTAAACAAAAGAAAAACGTTAGTTTTGTTTTGGTAAACGTGGCAAATAGAGCAATATAGTGACGGGGGGCGTTGTGTTATCACATTACAGGCAAAAAAAAAACAGAAGGTCTTGAGCATAATGTATTTTCTAGATAGTTATAAATTCTAAGTTACCGGTATTTAGATTTTATTTATATTATAAAATATTACCGAGATTTTGAAGGCCAGAATAAATGACACTGGCTATTTTTAATGCACATGAACCTGCCAAACTTTACACAAGGCACTGACCTTAAGTTAAAAAGGCAATAATAGACACAAAGCGGATTAAACCTCAATAATAATTTACAAAACGATATAATGCGGATTATTAGCACACGCCATGACACAGAAAACGTTAGAAAAGCTTCCGAATAGTGGAGTGAAGTTTAGCAAGGCGTTAGCAGGCTAAGCTAACCGAGACAGCATTGCGGTTCCATAGAGGAAAAAAATCAACAAGGAGAGAAAAGTAACTTGCAAACCTGACTGGCTTTGTAAAACTGCTTTTTCAGACCCGCCACTGACATCTTCAAACCGCACTCTTCTCTTCGCGAAGGGTAAAAACACGTTTAAAACAACTTTTACACTGACAGTAGTGTGACAAAAGTCAGCGGTTGCTTGGTGAAACATAAAACCCAAGGGCTCCGATAAACGACACCGACTCCAAAAATATATGTCGGAAAAGTGTAGAAAAAGGTTTTACAGTATCACTTGAAAATTACAAAAATGTCTTTCGCAAAAGCTCAAGATCGTATCCACCACATTAGTGGGTCTTGAGAAACTAGCGGTTTCCTGCGCAACGCAAGCACATTCCTTACACGAGCGCAGAAGCCACTGGAAGCGGAGCGGCAGCACCTACTGCTGGCCGGACAATGTACTGCACCCACTGATGGAATGCTTTTATCCGCCGGGTGATGGCGCTACTGCTACTGTTTCAATACAATTTTTGTGTGTGCACCAAAACGTATGATCCAAAATTCTTCTTTTAATTCTGCTAAATATGAATTAATTTACAGTCAGAAGGTTAACAATAAACAAAGGTATTTAAACTAGACCCAAATGGGGTTAACAAAGTCCTTTTTATTTAGACCAAAAATGTCTTTTTGTTTTAATATAAATGTTTAAAACTCGAATGTGTGTGCAGCGAGAGTGTACCATACATATGTATTTAACTACTATGCATAAATGCAATAAATTTATGATACTAAAAACTGATAATAACTATGGAAGTATGATGTATATTGTATTGAGAAATTTCTGAAAAGCAAACTTTGCAACATGTTCTCTATTGCAATATTAATTCCAGGAAGATACAAACACATAATAAACTATAATAAATAGTCAGTGAAACTAATTATGACTATTGATAATTGTTGTTGATTATTATTGATATATTGGTATTATGTCATCAGTTTCATTATTTTCAAGTAGTGAACTAAGAACATTTTTTTTTTTCCCCAATTTAACCATCTTGATATTAAACACTCAATATGCAGTAAAAAGATATTTTATTACATTCTGGAATCCATGTGTTTAACCCACAATGTACAATAACCTTAAAATGTTTCCTGTATCCATAACATAACATAAATTATGTTTCATAAAATCTAGAATATGATTTATTTATTCAAAAATAAATTTTAAACTAACCACAGAAGAAATAACATGGCAAAACAGAAGAATGAGAACTCTGAGGAATTTCTGCAAAAAAATGCTCTTTAAAAAAATAGGATTTTAATTCTTCAAGACAAAGGTAAAACTAAACAGGTGAGAAATCGTGTTACAGAAAAATGACTGAAGTGAAACCAGGGGAGGGAAATGTCACAAAATAACCCTACAGAAGAACATGAAAACACTGGATTTCAGTTTTGATCTATGAATTTAAGCAAGTCCAACATCAAACTGAAAAGCTTTTCCAACACCAATGATCTTACACCAAGAAGGGTAAAACGGTCTGATACTTCTGCAATTAACATTCACGAGAGAAGTCACGGTTACACAGTGATCAAGGTAGAAGGTCTTCTATTCGGTGCAAGGTTTCTGAAGAAGACATCTTAGGACAGAGAACCCAGCTATCTCCCTGAGTGATAGAAGAAGTGAATCACACGTCCAGGACGTGGACAGTGTGAACACGTATGGCAGTTACCACCAAAATATCTTTTACAAAGCACTCGCAGATTCTACATCCCTGCCTTCAAAGATCTGAGTGTCGAGGGGAACGTCAGCGGCCTTGCACAAGACGAGAGTGTGAGATGTTCCGAGCTGGAGTGCATTTGAATTCAAGCAGAAAAACAGAGACGAACTGTTGCACAGGCAGACGTTATGACGAGCACCCAGAATAAAGAGTGTATCTGTAGAGCAAACCGTACGAGTAGGTGTAGACGTCCAGCACTGGTCCAGCAGTGCATCTGCATAATGGGTCTACTGGGAAATGGGAAATCTGGGAAAACTAGAGGAAAATGGGAAAACTAGAGGCTGATTTCACTTATGCTGCGCAATCTGACAACTCGTTTTGATCTGTGGGAAATTGGGCACTACAGGCTTTTGAAGGCCCATCCTTTAAGCTTTGGTGGCTCTTCCTGTTTCTATGTGGACTAGTAAAAGAATAGTGCAGATGGGTAACGGATTATGTTTTCTGCTGGATTGGGAATTGAATTGAAACTCAGGGGGGTAGCTGATGGCTCTGTCACCCAATACCTCGACTATACATGAGCACAATGGAGAAATGAGCAGAGGAGGGAAGAACCACACACCAACAAAACACTGATCCCACAACCGGCGTAATCCGCTCCTCCACGTGCCTTCGGGAAAGCAGAAGTCCAAACGATGACATGTGTGAATCAATGGTGAGCTGGGCTTATCTGTCGGTGATCTTCAAAAGCATTTTCCTTTTATATTCTCGCCCATGATTCTACAGAGAGAGTCAATCATGTGGCTTCATCCTCATCCTCACCTTCTGACACTCTTCCTCGTCCTGGCATTGTCTTTCAGCCGTGATGGCGTTTTCCTCCCCGACCAACTGTGCCGTATCAGTTCTTAAGTGCTGTGGATCGAAATCCGACGCTTTGCAGAAACCAGCAAGCCGCGCAAAGTCTAAATCCAGTCCAGGCTTTCCCACAATTCCGCCGCGACGGCTGTGGAGTCTCCGAAGAATCAACATTCACATGAAGGTGCAACGTTATCTCACTATCTTCTCTCTCTCTACGCATGACATTTCATCACAGGCTCTATTTATAAATATAATCTGTTACTTTACAAGAATTTCGGTTCGAATAAACGAGGGTATCAAAATAGTTTCTAGCATCCAAGTGGCGTTTGCAAGGGAAAGGGAAGTGAGGATGAGGTTTTATCCGTTCGCATATCTGAAGTCATATGCAAAAATAAAGAGCGACGGCGAATGTACAAGCGCTCGTGTTTGTGACCAGACGTTCGCAGTTGGTCCCTCGGAACAGTTTACCGCAGATCCTAAACCGGGACAGGAATACGTAATACATTCTGTCGAGAACCTGAGGCAGTGCCACGTGTCGTTTGGGTTACATTCATGTTGTGCTAAGAATACTCGAAAAAGAATTGTGCCGGGAAATCACAAACTTCATGTTTGAGGGCGAGCTGGACTCCAGCTGTACTCCAGCGCGCGCTTCAATTACGTGATTGCGCACGCTGTTGGAAAGTCGCAAAACTAGAAGAACCAGCGCTTTCCGTCTGGGTCAAATAGTGCGGTGAATTACCCCGTTAGCCGGGAGGTTATCGATGGAGTCCTAAAGTGTAACGTGCAAGATTGTCAGTGTGTTGCTGGATTGTATCAAACACATGTCCATCTACCTCCTACGTCAGTTCCCTGTCTCTCTGAAACTGTCTTATCTGCGACGCTTCAGTGAATGTTAGCCTTCGGTGGAGTCGGGGAAGGTGATCTCGCTGCAGAACACCTCCCTGTAGAGCGCCGGGAAGCTGTAGGCCGTTTCCGGGTGGAGGAGGCGGAAAAACTCCAGCTTGTCAATGTGGAGGTTGCAGATCGACTTCATCATGGGTAACTTGGACACCAACTATTAGATGATCACACAAAAAGGGAAGTTTAGTCACACCTTTGGGTTTAAATGATACGCATGTTAACTGTTACAGACATTTTTCTTTTTATTGACTTTTTTTTTTCCTAATTTAAAACACATATGAACAATGAAGATTTTTCTTTTTTAAAGACTTTTCCCCCCTAATTCCACATAGCGGCTTTGCGTTGGTCGGGGACTAAGAAAAACACAACAAATACCCATGAACTTATTATTAGCAGAGAAACTCACTTTGCGCACAGTTGTGTGTGTGTGTGTGTGTGTGTGTGTGTGTGTGTGTGTGTGTGTGAGAGTGAAGGAGTGAGAAATAGTTCTGTGACTGTAAATAAAACTAGCCAAGACAGTTTAGGGTTAGTCAAAAAGAGCAATTACCGTAATTAAAATGACATTAAAAATTATAAATAAAATAAATTTAATAATTTTTTTAAAATAAAATGGGCTCAGATTGTTTAAAAGTCCAAGCGAAATGTTAACTTTTAATGGTACATAAATGGCGCACATACACTTTATCTGTCTTGGCACCTAGAAATTTGGACTTGTGTCGCAGTTTCGAATCCCTGACTGTCAGATTCCTCAAAGTGTCCTTGAGCAAGACTCTGACCCAATCTGATCCGGCTTCAGGCTGCTTCGGACGCGTGTATGTGTGTGTGTGTGTGTGTGTGTGTGTGTCGATAGGTCAAAGGTCGCTGACAAAATCCAAGCACGATTTCAACCCTACCCGGCCACTTTCCTTTCCGTCACTAACACAGTGTCCTGACTTTGTGAGTTAATAAAGTAAAAAAAAAAGTGTGATTTTTTTTACCTTAGTTAATTTTTCCTCAGGAGTGCTGCTCTTATTAAGACAGTGTTTTAGCGCCAGATAGACCTTCTCCTGAAGCTTCTGCACCTTCTGGGCGTCCGTGAGCCAAGGTCGGTCTGAGAGAAACAGGGCCACAGTTTATCGAAAGCCTGCCACTGTGTGCTTAGTAATAAACCAGTAATGACCAGTGCCTTGTCATGAATCGTACAGTTTCATTACCTGGAGACAGAAGGACGGTGGCCGAAAACAGAGCCATTTCCTCCTCGGACAGCTGTAGTCTGCTCAGGGTCTTGGCCATCTCGAACACAGCCCCCACCAAGTCATCACACCCTGCAGACCACGCACACAGATAAGAACCATGAAAGCGCACATATAATTACCCAGAGCTGTGAACATTTTATGACGCAATCTGCCCTAGAAACAGGAAATGGAGGCAAGCCAACTTTAGCAATAATTCAATTGACCTAAAAAGATTTTAATTGACCCATTTTCTCCTCAGATGGGTGTTTGTTTAGGTCTAAATAAAGTGTATCCGTGAGCACGTCTCATGATTTTACAAGCACTTGGTGTACTATTGCTCGATTGTACACAGATTAACAACAAACACGCATCCGAAGTGCCCTTTGAAATGCTCCACGGAGCTGGATTATGTGAAAGGTCTGGGCAGGACACTCACCCAGCGCTTTAAACAACTGCGGACTGGCAAACTTTCCGTCAAACAGGAGGGTGTTGTTGATGGGGTTGAAGGCCCGACACATTCGGATCAGAAGCACGTCCAAGCACCCTGCATGACCAGAGACAATAAAGAAAAAGACAAATATGGCTTTAATATACACATATGCACTGATGCAAAGACTGTAGAAAATGTTGTAGACTTTATACAAGTGGAAATGCCCGAATAATGAATGACAGGAGTGGGGTTTTGTTTTTAATCTGAACGAATGAATCATCAAAAGAGAATGAGGAAAGAGTTAAACACAAAGCTAACTTTGATAATGGACTTTGGTAAATCAGACTCAGTAGTAGTTAACTTTCAAAGCCTTCCGCGAAAACCAGTTTTCCGCAATGAAGGAAACCGTCTCCAACATGCCTCGTTTGAATAATTTAAACCACATTTTCTCAACTCAGTCTCGCAAAGCACGCAACTACTACCAAGGACAGCAAATTAACTTGGAACGTTTAAAGTCACAAACTACTAAAAATGCGAGTGAAGACGGAGTGAAACTGAGTAAAAAGTGGCAAGAATTGGGTGACATTTTGGCAAACTTGTAATACACACACACACATGACGCTAACGTATATGACAGTGAATATGAGCTATTGTCCACAGTTTTGAGGCCGACCTGCTTTGAGAAGGATGATCTGGTCATTTTGACACAGGTCCATGAATCCAGAGATACGCTTGGCAAACTCCACCACGTACTGGATGGCGGTGGTGAGATGCACCGCACACTGCTGCCACAGCGACTCTGTGGACTGGAATGAAAAAAAATACATGTCAAATTGCACCGAAAAACACTTTCCCCACCCAGGCCATAAGTGCAATAATTACATATTCTTTCAGTACTTTTTAATGAGGCATTTGGAAAATAAGATCAGAAACAATTGCGTACTATGATTCATTGAAACGCAATGTGAGGTTGGGTAATTGCTGGGATAAGAACGGTTCATTTGGGCAGAACCAGGAAAGAAGGATTGCGTGTCAATTTGTTATAGACACCTTGTTTTGGTAGGTGCGGATCTCCTCAGGACCATAAAGCGTCCAGGCGAATCTCTTCAGCTCTTCTGTGCTGTACTGACTCGTCTCCATGTGGGATTTCACGATGTTCTGCGTTATCCGTTCTGCAACAGACGGTTTTCAGCTTTAATCATTTTGATGACAGAAAATGACCAACATGAAGCTTTTTAATAAATACGCACCGATTTCCAGCATTGAGCATCCTTCGGGTGGACTGAGTAAAGAGCAGGCGAA
This sequence comes from Paedocypris micromegethes, assembly GCA_028031935.1. Taxonomy (NCBI): domain Eukaryota; kingdom Metazoa; phylum Chordata; class Actinopteri; order Cypriniformes; genus Paedocypris; species Paedocypris micromegethes. The sequence goes on along the minus strand of CM051498.1, from coordinate 24,837,478 downwards.
GAGTCCTGACTCGTGCAGAGACTGGTACTCGTGTTTAATGTGCGTCACGTCGCCAAACTCCTGTCTGCTGGGTTCTGGAGAACTTTGGGAGGACGAACTGCTCCCCCCACTGCCCCCCATCAGCTCCAGGCTGCAGTAGTCGCGAGCTTCCTCCGGGGTGAGAGGGAGGTCGAACAGAAGGCCGTCGGGTAGCGTGGTGATGTCTTCCAGGTCGCTCAGGGTGGTGCTGGATCCTCTGCTGTAGGCCCGGCCGTGGCTGCCGCCGTTCTCCCCGGCCTCCTCGCCAGAGTGGACGGTCAGACCGCTGCCAAGTCCTGCCCGCTCCTGAGACTGCTGGTGCTTCTGAACCTCGGCGTACAGGCTATCTCGCTGCTTTTTCGACATGCGGCCAAACTTCACGGCTGCAGATGGAAAAAGTCGGGATTGTTAGTTACTGCTTGAAACACAGTGGTGTACAGTACCTGAAAATCATTATTGGATACCTTACTGTAAAATTACTCCTTTACAAGTCACCAATTCCAAGAACACTTGGGTAAAAGTTGTAAAGCATCCAATCAAAAAAGAACTGAAGTATTTTACTCAATTTAGGTTAAAAAAAAACACCAAGAAATGTGGAAAAACTAGAAACTCTTTATTTATAAGCTTTCATTTCTTGATATAGAAATGAAATGTATCGCTTCATCCGACAAATAAATAATCGCGGTAAAAAAAAAACATGCCGACTTGTTGCGCACACTCACAATGTAACAAGAAAGTGTCCAGTCAAATGTAGTGGAGTAAATCAAAATGTAGTCAAAAATCAAAAATGTAGTCAGGTAGAGAGTAAACATTGCTTATATTTTTGCTATTCAGTACAAGTTGAAAGTAGCCAGAAGAAACCTTAAGTAAAACAACAAAGTCCATTCACTCAAGTACTTTACACCTCTGTTAAAACAAGCCAGGCCTGTAAAATAGCAAACGTGGAAAACGGAGGCTGAAATGAATTTCACGTCTGACAGCCTTTGTTTGTGATTCCGTCCACGCAGTCATAAGAAATGCGTATTTACTCTCAGATCACGACGGTGTTTACAAAAACTCAAGGCGATTCTAGGAAGTTTTCGCTAGTAATACAGATTAAATTTACCATCACGGCTCATGCCCAGAGCTAGACACTTCTGAAGACGGCAATGCTGGCATCGGTTGCGATTGGTTCTGTCGATAAGGCAGTTCCTTTGCCTTGAGCAGGAGTATATCGCATTGTTCTGCTGACTTCGACGAAAGAAGCCCTTGAAGGAAAAAGAAGTAGGTCAAAATAAAGCTGCATTACTGGTTCCTTGATGCAATAAAGGATTGAGATGTAATTGTATAACAATTCTTTGTTTATGGATCCATAATGACACAATCTGTGATGGCACACAAGATAGTTTGATGTTGGGTAACACAAACAGACACGACAGTCTGGAACGTTAACTCGGCTTTGGCACAAGTTCCTCCTGTGGTCAAAAACAAACCACTGAGATTCCTGACGCTCTGACAGCCAATCAGATAAAGGTGTTGAATCCTCACTCTTTGCCATGGGAAGATGCTCTCAGGGATGTCCCTAGAATCCATCTTTTTTACATTTTCTTCATGGTCTTTTACAATTACATTGACTTCGTGGTCTTATTTATTACAGGCACATTTGAATTTTCGGATATCTGTGGTATTTATAGCACTACACCTTCAGAGAAACACCTAGAGCTCAACATTAAAATGTTCGCGTGACTGACCTTTCAACACAAGATGACTTGAAACTCACGTACCTTACATCCTTCACAAGTGATCACTCCGTAATGGATGCCTGAAGACTTGTCCCCACAAATCTTGCATGGGATGACTTCAATTTGAGCTGCAGAGAGAGAGAAGTGGATGAGAAAAAAAAAGGCCTGAGATTCTCTCCCTTTACTACAATTCTGGCAGCCATGTTGTTTGTTTGACTCATTGATCTCTAAGCAATCGTTCGATACCACAAGTGAAATGTAGGCCGGGGCAGAGCCTGAAGGACGTGGAAACATCATCAGTGTCATATTCTATCAATAGTATCAATTAACAACTTACACACAATGAGCGAGGTCAAACGCTGGAACCCGGATTCGATTCAAAGGCACGGCTTTGACCTACTCGCTATGACATAATAACTCCGGCCTTCGGAATCAAAAACAGCCCCACAAACAAAGCTGGCTCTCGGCACGGCAGGCTCGCGGAATTAAGCGGATTGTGATGCTCTTTGTGGGAATTATAACCAGCTGCGAGATCTTGAATAGTGTCTTTGTTGCAACATTTGCGATGCAAGAGCAATGATCCACACGCAGTCAGATCTTTATGTGTTCGGTTGGGAGAAGATCGATTCCACTAGGTGTCACAGAACCCGGGGTAATTGAATCGCCGCTCTTTCAAAGAAGAGTCAAACAGGAAGTTCTTCCAGGTGATCTGAACCAGCTCGTGTGTTTTGCGCAGTGACGCAGTCTCTTAGGTAACAGCTAAACTGTTGCATTAGCCCAAAGACAACTCGCCGTCCTGAGAAGATCTCGAGAGTCACACTTCAGTCCAAACATTGGCTGATATCTCACACACACACAATTGATGAAATAGATGGCTACAAATGTGCAGTAGCTGAACAACATCTTGAAAGTGTTTTTTTCTTTCCAGTCAAAAGAATGACATATCTCACACACACAACTGTTGATGAAATAGGTGGCTACAAATGTGCAGTAGCTAAACAACATCGTGAAAGTGTTTTTGTTTTCTCTCTATAAAGAATGACAATGAAAATCAGGTTCGTCTGAAATTCATGTCATTCATTACTGGAACACATTTTCCTTCCTTTTCAATCGCTCTCTCTTTCCTTCTTCCCCATTCTGAGCCCCGGGCCCCCACCCTGGCTGTGTTATATAACTGCTGTCTGGCTACATTCCACGAACACACTCATTCAGACATCACCCTAGCAACGCAGTGACGAGCGCTCCGGCCTCCCGCCCCTCCCGCTCCCTCATTGGCTGGCGGCGGCACGGCTTTGACTCTGACTCGCCTCCTCACACGCCACTCACCTGCGTGGCACGGTCAGGCTATGTGGCCGAGCTGCTCTACTGACACACTTTCTTTCTGAGGCGAGGGAGGCGCTTGTGCGATAGCCTCGCTAGATCTGATTAATGCCTTTCACCTTTTGGTCGTGTTTAAGGTGGAACTGTACATTCAAGCGCCATCATCTTGTGATTTACACTGGTGGAAAAATGCGAAAAGCAACTTTGAACTCTTCGGCGCTCATTTTTTTCATTTATGTAATGGCAGATACCTGATATATTACTTATGAAATATGTACAGCACACTTACGCGGGGCCCTGAAACTTGCACTTGCTCTTAACATGTGGCAGCTTGACAAGAATTCGAGTCCAGCTCCAGCTGTCTCTGAGCCTCTCATAAAACTATTTCAGGCTTTGGTGCATGGCAGACGCAACTTGAACTTGATCAAGCCTTGGTTTTTTAAAACATTGCCGGATCCGATTTACATGTTTGGAAATCTAGAACAAAACTGTAAAAGTCTACATTGCTGCTTGTTATTAGGGGAAAATATTTTACCAGGCGACACACACAAGGAAATAACGAGACAAAAAAATACCAACTAAATTTTGAAGGCTTTCAAAATCTTCCGGCTGTGAAATTCAACTCAGACGGCGCTGTCGTTTCGATTTGAGCAGAAATAAATCTCAGGGGTTATTCTGTTTCCCTAAGACCCCTGGTGGTTTATTTAAGGTTCTTTCCCATGAACACTTAGCCAAATCAAATGCATCTCAAACCGATTGTTGATTAGCTGGTTCAGGCATTACTGCAGAAGCCGGAGGCAAATGCTGTCAGCTTGACGAAAACTAATTAAGAAGAGATTTATTAGAGTGCTATGTTTATCAGGCAAGCTGGGGTTAGTAATCTACCTCGTCTTATCTCTTCTCTCTGGGCTACTCTGTGTCAGTTTGTCAGTGTGTCAGTCCATCAAACACCAGTCAGCAATTTGAAAGAGAAATGATGGAAGAAAGGCATCAGCAATGCGAAGACTTTGACCTCTTATCTCAGCTAGTCAAACAACTTCATCTAGTTACGTCCAAAGGTTACGTTTCTTTGCACTTTGTATTTGCATAACACACTGGGTGGTTAACCTATATTGCGCGAGATGTGTGTGCACAAACTTATTAGCTGACAAATTTCGGAACTTGCTCCGCATCATTGCCGGAATGATTTTGATTTATTTTATCTAAATGGCAAACCAGGCCTGAATTGCATCTGTTTATTCATGCGTACGTTTTCTGAGATGCCTCGCCTTCAATTGTAATTTTTTTTTTCTTTCCCAACCCACTTAAGTGACCAAACCTCTACTGAGTAAATTGATATGGTGCAATGACACCACACGGCTCTCTTTAAATATGCACAAAGGGATTAAGTAATTCTCTGGTATAAGTAACAACACCAAGTTGAAAAACATCAGCTGATAGGGAGTGTAAGGTGGCTCTTGATGGCCATTAATTATCCTGATGCCTGACTGGATTAAAGGACAAACAAAGTCACCACTAATTTTCATGGTTATGTAAAACGAAAAAAGAAAAGTATAAAAAAAACACAATTAAGTCAAATTAAAATAATATTGGCTCGTTGACGCATTATTAATGAATGACATTGGGAGATAAACTCCATCAATTATACAACTGAAACTTTCTTTTTGGGAAATATCACACCTACTTTGAGAAAGCCTGATATTGTTTAGAGTAATTTGTTTTTTTTTTTACCTTAAATGTGCAGTGTAGTTCTTGATATAAAGGCCACATCCAACAATTGCTTGAGCTTAAGTTGCGGTTTAAATGAATGGAAACTTCATCAGTAGAAGTCAAAGTGCCACAGCACTAAGCTGCTCAGTGTTCATTTATAGATCGTTCATTGCTTAAGACTTCAAAGCCACGGTGGCTTACTGGACACAGAACACTCTGAGAAGACTGTCACTCTTTGGGACAATGCCGGAAGAAATAAAACAAACATATATTTATATAATACCGCAAATATATGGATTCTCTCTCTAAATTCGTAAAACAGTATTACTGTGATTTGCACAGAATGCAAAACAGCAGGAAAAGGTCTGACCGAACACTTGCTGTTGCACATTCGTACCAAAGGTGGCGCTGTTTCCTTCATGTCACTTTCGGGAATTAGCGTGACTGTTTTCGTTGCCACCGCGCAGTTTGCTAACTTGATGATTAAACACTGGTTAAAGGCTAAAATAAGACGTAACTAGATAAAACAATATCTAAACCTCGCCAAAGGCCAAGCGATTCTTCACGGTAGAACTAGGTAATTGGAGCAGAACTGCTGTCACACGGCCATGCTGAAACTCCGACAACAACAACACGCCGAAAACAGGAACTTAAGAATGCCGAATATGTGTGATTTAAGATTGCCTGTTTACATGAACACGAACTGTCACTTAATTTCGAGCCTGATTATACGAAATGTACTGCACACAGAGCAGATAACATACAACAGTGCTCAAGTTCAACATGGCGATTTACAGCTTATACATACGTGACAAACAGCGCATAAACTTTGCGCACGACTGCGTGGAACTATGTTTCTCTTTCAAGCGAGCACACAAAGTTCTCAATAATATTGTATTGTAAAATGGTGAATATTATAGTTTTATGTCTTTTTCAAAAACGTCCCCTGACTCTTACATAATGTGTGTCGCTTAGCGGCTGTTAACAGTATCAACAGCGAAATCCGTGTTGCCAGATTCTTTACATTTTTTATTTTATTTTACAAAAACAGGTAACCAGATTATTGAGTCAAACAATTATTGAACAAAGTAGCTCAAGAAAAATAATTTTGTAATATTTAAAAAAAATTATGTTTTTAATGCATAAAATATATATATTTTTTTACATTATATATTAAAACAAATTAAAGTGTAGTCCTCTACCTCTTTAACCACACATATATAGCATGTTTAAAAATATTCACACAATGACTGGTTCTAAATTTCCTTCACTGAACAAAATACTGTAATATTTTACTGTAAGTCCTCAACAAACAAACATGGCAACTCAATAAAATTGACTACGTGACAGTCAATCACCATCTGCAAAACAATACAAAATACAATTGCAAACTACACGATTTAAGTGTAGTGAGAACACGCATGGCATATGTGACCAGCAAATACCAGTTGCAGATTAACGGAGACGTTACGTTTCTACCGCTTTCTCAAGACGTGAAGTGCAACACATTCACATTCAATATAAAAAACATCATCTCTCAATGAGAAGTTTGAGTACAAGGTGACAAACAATACAACTGTTCATAAATTAACCAAATTAACCAAACTTACCTCTCATCGTGATGCTATATTATCTGGAAAATTACAATATAACTCCAGCACATTTGAACGACAAAAGTAAAACGCTGGTGTCGTCTGTAAGTTACTCTTGAACAGAGTGAATGCAAGAAGAAGAAGAAAAAAAACTGCTAAACTTCGCAAGTAATTTCACAGACTCATTTCTAATCTCGCTCGTCTCGTTTGTTTTTTTTTCTCTCGGTCAAAGTAATATCCGCTGGTTTGGTTTTCCCCCTCTACACAAGTGCGCAATGTAAGCAATAAAATGATGCCTCGCTCCTCGCTGTCTTGCGTCTGCGCTTCTCTGTAGTCTAACCTACTTTCGGCGCGTGGACTCTCACATGATCTCGCTCCACTGGCCCGCCTCGTGCCCCTAGGCATCGGCGCGCGCACCCTCACGCGGACACGCGCTTTAAGGAGGATCCGTGTGCCAAAGCCGGAGCGCGCGTGGGAAAGTGTGGCAGTGTGTCACCACAACAGCATCGTGGGAATCTCTCGCGGTTCCTGTGGCTGTGATGGTGTGGCACAGTCGTTCGGAAGAGCAGCTGCTGAAAGCGCCACGTCAAGCCTCGAATGCGCTGAAAATGTTTGGAGAAATCCTCGAAATTTGTCGAAAGAGCGCACTTAAACAAGAACAATAAACAAATGGGCGAAAATGACACATTTTTATTATTAACAAAATAAACTAAACTAAAACAGACTTTAATGTTTATGCAAATTATGAATCTGTTTAAAAATATAGTTCACCTTTTTCCCATCACTATAGTTTTAGTATCTATTAGTAATGACATTGAATTAATTAATTAATTATTAGTATAAAATTAAAAATGAATTAATATTTAATACAAATTACGGTGACATTTAATATCGTTCGTTGTTAACATTTCTCTATCTATCTATCTATCTATCTATCTATCTATCTATCTATCTATCTATCTATCTATCTATCTATCTATCTATCTATCTATCTACCTACCTACCTACCTACCTACCTACCTACCTACCTACCTACCTACCTACCTACCTACCTATCTAGCGATCTATCTATCTATCTACCTACCTATCTATCTGTCTGTCTATCCATCCATCTATCCTTCCATCCATCCTCCATCGTTGATTACGCAAAGCTTTTTTTTTTTTTTTTTTTTATAAATACTGTAAACATTATAGGAACCTATCTTGATCCGCTGCTACATAATACACTATAACATTGCAGAAGTTGAATGGGAAAAACACTGTACAAACATTTGTAGTCTGTGGCAACAACACAGTGACTACGACCATGAATGTGAGGAACATGAGGAACTGAATGACAAGAAATACGATCTTCACCAGATCAGTTGAGTTTTTGGAATATTTTTCCACGATCAATTCAAAAACACCACCACACACCACATAAATGCGTGGGATGAAATAACAGGACGTGCAAAATTGTGTGGAGGATAGAATGGATATGATGTAACCAGGGAGTCTCCATTATGAAATGAGGAGAGAGGAGATTATGGTAAGTAGGTTAGTGGAGCAGCGGAAACACACAGAAGCTGACAGAAAGCTTTGTCACTCCTCTGCTCATCCTCTGCTTTCTTTCTCCTTTATGCTTTTTTTAGACATCTGCCTGGTGTTAGATAATATTCACGGTGTGGCATTAACGTATCCCGCGTTCCCGCGTATTACGTCATTATGAAATATCACTCTTGTTGACCTTCTTCCAATCTGTCCGTCGTTTTGGGTCCCACACGGAGAATTCAGCCAGTGTTTGTGCGATGTTGTCATAGCAGACCTCCCCTGGATAAATACACCAGCGTTTGTGATGTTTCCTGTCTAGAAGCATTGCTTCCTGTGAATTATTCCCATGCTTGGAGTTGTTTTCCTGTTTTGTAGCCTCTTCCTTCCGCCCAAGGATTCTTTATATCTGCTCGACGTTTTTGACTTCATAAATGGTTGCTTTTTTTGTCGCTTCACACATACACACACGCACACACACTGACCTCTTGACCATCAGACTTATATAACTGACTCTTAAATTAGAGCTGCCAAAGAATGACACATAGGGAGAGATAAAGAGAGAGAGAGAGAGAGAGAGAGAGAGAGAGAGAGAGAGAGAGAGAGAGAGAGAGAGAGAGAGAGAAAGAGAATACAAACAGTCACTCAAATTAAAAAAGGCTGGTGTTGTGGAGTGATGTTATGAAGAGAACAAGATGGGAGAGAGAGACTATAAACAGTCTTTCAAACAAAAGAAACAACGTTATGTGGGGTGATGCTTTGAAGAGAGCAATACGGACAAAACAGAGAGAGAGAGAGAGAGAGAGAGAGAG